>JAFLJL010007037.1:10000-11428 GCA_018398815.1 Conus ventricosus | reverse complement strand
AGGGAAATGCCAAAGATAATGTCCACGGGACTTTGTAACAAACATTCACAACTGAACAAAGAAAAGATATTTATTCAACATACTACAGAAATGACGGGAGTGGGTCCATCAGATAAATTACATGCAGATTTGCGATCAGATTCCCTTGGTTTCGGACGATGATTAACAGACGACTTAACACCAGATTTTCCCTCAGGACATACGTGAGATTGTTATAGAAGTTTGTATGAAGAGCAAGGGAAGCAAGGGGAATGTTTGACAAGGTTTCGAAATTAATTTTAGCTGTACATTTAACACATCTCTGAAAATTTATAACAAACATGAATGTATTACAAAGTCTCTTAAAATTTCATCTCATGCATTGTCTACAACAAGAAACTGAACCATCCCTGTTTCAGGATCTTCTTCTTGCAGCCTGGTCGACCCTCTCAGTCACTGAAACTGCACAATGATAGGACACCCAACAACAAGTAATTGTGAGTCTTTTTTTCGGATCAAAGATGAACAGTTTTGTTGTCATCTGTACACCAACTTTTGAATTTAAAGTATGAATTACCTCATGGGCTGTTTTAGAATCAGCACATATCAGAATTTTGTTGATGTTCAAAGGAAAATGCAGTGTACAGATAACACGTGCATGAAATATCATAGTATACAGACCACACTGAACAGATCCTGAACAGACAGAAGATATCATTTGAAAAATGATGAAGATCATTGGCATATCTGCAAGGTAATGAAGCGCCTCCTTAATGTAGTTCAGAGCAGTGACATTGAACAGGAGGTCAACATCATAGAGTTCAAAAGAGACAATGGCATTCCTTTACGTCAACTTGTGGCCTTTGAGTCAAGTTGGTATATTTAAGGATCATTTTTTTGCCGATTCTATTGCATACTTTTTTTTATTCATCGTACTGAAAACGCATGATAATTCCTGTTAGAACTGGTAAAGAGACAAAACGGACTCAACAGAACACAGTGTGTCCATGTTCAAAGTGTGCACTCCTCTCAACGAGCCATGACTGCTGGCTCTTCCCATGGCGCAGCGCCCTCCTTTGCTCTGGTAACCTGTACATTCATAGCTGGTGGAAAACGGAGAAACGTTGTCAGATGATCCGGTGACTCTGCAGTTGAAGATCCGTCCAACTCTGATGTTTTCTACGTCACTCAAATCAACATGTTTCTTCTCTGCACAGAAGAAACTGTCTGGACCTAACCATTGTTAAAATGGAATAAACGTTCTTGATATTTAATAAAAACCTCCTCTACCAGCACTAGACCATGTTAGAGATAGACTACTGACAGGGTGGATGAGCGCTGTTGCGTGGAACTACTTTATGTATGGGGCTGATTTGTTTTTAGAACGACAAATATCTTGATTATAAGAAATGCCAATCCAATATGTATTTGTCTGAACAAGCCTAGATG
>JAFLJL010007037.1:0-5000 GCA_018398815.1 Conus ventricosus | reverse complement strand
CCTAAAGGGGTGGGGAACTGGGGAACCAGAGTGGTGACACAACCCTACTAAAGGAAAGGAGAACTATGACCGGAGTGGCGACACTAACCCTCCCTGAAGGGTGGGGAGAACTGGGAACCAGGAGGGGGCACAAACCCATCTAAAGGGGAAAGGAGAACTAGGGAAACCCCGGGAGTGGCGGACACAACCCTACCAAGGGGGGGAAACTGGGGAAACGGGAGTGGGGGCACTAACCCCCCAAAGGGGTGGGGAGAATGGAACGGGGAAGGGGCCTAACCCTACCTAAAGGGGTGGGAAACTGTGGAATAGAGGGGTGGACACAAACCCCCCTAAAGGGGGGGAGAACTTGGAACAGGAGTGGGGGACACAACCCTACCAAAGGGGGTGGGAGAACTAGAACCCCGGATGGGGGACACTAACCCCACGAAGGTGGGAGAACAAAAATCAGATGGGGGGACCAAAACCCTCCCTGAAGGGGGGGAAACTATGAACGGGAGGGGGGACACAAAACCCTACCTGAAGGGGGGGGAGAATATAACAGGATGGTGGACACAACCCTACCTGAAGGGGGGGGAAAATATAATCAGGATGGGACACTAACCCCCCCTGAAGGTGGGAGAACTATAACAAGTGAGCACTAACCCTACCTAAGGGGGGGGAAAAACTATAATCGGAGTGGTGGACACAAAAACCCTACCGGGGGGGTGAGGAGAACATAATAGGAGGGGGGACCTAACCCCAGCTGAAGGTGGGAGAACGTGGGAGACATCACACCCCCCTACTCCCCATTCACCACTGTTGAGATGACAAAAACTTCAGGTTGGGAACGAAAGAAAACGCATAATTTTTACATTTGTTTCCTTGAGTAACTGTTTTTTTGAGATTGCAGAGAGTTCAATTTTATTTTATTTAATCGGGTCTGTCTTTTCTACCCCCCAATGTTCTGAGCGTAAAAAAAGTGAATACTTTCCTCAAAATATTTAAATTCCTTTTAATCCCCCTCCCACCCCCACCCCGTACTTTGGAAAAAGTAAGCCCTTGGGGTTTTTTAAGGGGCCGGCGTTTTTTTCTTGATGGGGGGGGGGGGGGGGGTTTTAATGAGGTATCCCGTTTCCCTTTTTTCCCCAAAGGGCAGAAGGTGCGATCAATTTTTTTAGGACGGCCCGTGATGCCCATCCTGAGCATTAAATTTTTTTTTTTTTTTTGATCGAAATTTCTCCCTTCAGCGGGGAGAATACAGCAAATTTTTAAAAGGGGACACAACAATTGCCTATATAGTACAGGTTTAAAACTGGTGGAGGACAAGTCTTTCATTTCTCGTGGTCTCTAGGAGAATATTTTGAGTGAAAAGTGAGCGAGAGGGCTCGCCCCATCCTTTTTTTTCCCCTTTTTCCCCGATGCCATTTCCCCCAAAAAAGGGCTTACCCACCCCCATCTGGGCGTTTTTTGGGCTGAGGGGAAACTTCCAGGGCAGGGCGGGGGTGAAACATTCCACTCCCACCCGGGGGACTTTTCAACTCCATGCAGGTCACACCAATAGGGGGTCGTGAGCATCTGAAGACGGGTTGGTCTCAATTTTGTTTTTTCTTTTCCGTTTCTCTTCACATCGCTTTCACCTTTTTTTTTTCATTCTCTCCATTTTCTCTTTTTTTTTTTCACACCTTTCCTTTGCACTAAATTTTTAATTACCCTCTCTCCTGGATTTAGTGGGGGGTTTGGACGGAAGGGTAGGGGTTTTTGGGGAATCTTTTTTTCTCTTTGTACTGCCCGGCAGTATTCCCCCTTTCCCAGTCCTTTGGTTTTAAAAGTTTTACCTCACTTCGAATGCCCAGTGTGCATTCAACGCTGTTCCCACTTTAACACACCAACTTTTTACACACACGGGTAAGGGCCCCCCAGAATTTAACAACACGCCATATAGGCTCACCCAGAAGTTCTTTCCCCCACGCATATAGGCCACCCAGAAGTTCTTAAACACACCCAAACCACCCAAAGTCTTACACACCGCCATAAGGGTCACCCAGAAATTCTTACACAACGCCAATAGGGTCACCCAAATTCTTTCCAACCCATAAGCTCCCCAAGGTTCCACACCACCCATAAGGCTCACCCCGAAGTTTTTTACACACACACCCATATACTCACCCAGAATTTTTACCACACCATATAGGGTCACCCAGAGTTCTTACACCACGCCCTAAGGCTCACCCCGAAGTCTTTCACACACGCCATATAGGCCACCCAAATTCTTAAAACACACACCCTATAGCTCACCCAGAATTTTTTACACACACTCTATAGGCTCACCCAGAAGTTCTTACACACACGCCATATAGGCTCACCCAGAATTTTCTTACACACACGCCATATAGGCTCACCCAGAAGTTCTTACACACACGCTATATAGGCTCACCCAGAAGTTCTTACACACACGCCATATAGGCTCACCCAGAAGTTCTTACACACACGCCATATAGGCTCACCCAGAAGTTCTTACACACACGCCATATAGGCTCACCCAGAAGTTCTTACACACACGCCATATAGGCTCACCAGAAGTTCTTATACACACCCATATAGGCTCACCCAGAAGTTCTTACACACACGCCATATAGGCTCACGCAGAAGTTCTTACACACACACCATATAGGCTCACCCAGAAGTTCTTACACACACGCCATATAGGCTCACCCAGAAGTTCTTACACACACGCCATATAGGCTCACCCAGACGTTCTTACACACACGCCATATAGCTCACCCAGACGTTCTTACACACACGCCATATAGGCTCACCCAGACGTTCTTACACACACGCCATATAGGCTCCCCCAGAAGTTCTTACACACACGCCATATAGGCTCACCCAGAAGTTCTTACACACACGCCATATAGGCTCACCCAGAAGTTCTTACACACACGCCATACGGGCTCACCCAGAAGTTCTTACACACATGCCATATAGGCTCACCCAGAAGTTCTTACACACACGCCATATAGGCTCACCCAGAAGTTCTTACACACCCCGCCATATAGGCTCACCCAGAAGGCACTGGAAGGACGTTTGGGGACAGGAAGATCGCGTCCGGATGCGGAGCTTGGTTACACGCCACGTCTGGATAGTCAGTGGATGCCATGCCACGGATGTCGCCTGGCTGCAAGCTACGTCCGGACAGTCAGACAGACGACAAAGGGCATCAGTCAATATGAAGAGTAAAGTTTTTAAAATGGAGTGACTGACGGCGGAGAACGAAGCAAAATTTAGAGAGAGAGGGTGTTAGTTACCGCCAATGACATTGACAAACAAAGCACATGACAAGACACGATGCATTTCAACCTCTTGGGTCTTCTTAAGGCAAAACAAAATAAATCACATTTAACATTTAGGACAGTACAAACAAAGAACGAATTGTACTCCACGTCTCGTCTTCCACACTCAATTTTACGTCACGTCTCCTTTCGTTCTTTGTTTGTACTGTCCTAAATGTTAAATGTGATTTATTTTGTTTTGCCTTAAGAAGACCCAAGAGGTTGAAATGCATCGTGTCTTGTCATGTGCTTTGTTTGTCAATGTCATTGGCGGTAGCTAACACCCTCTCTTTCTAAATTTTTATTTTTTTTTGTTGTGTTCGTCATTTGTAAGTCAGAAAGCAATTGCATTTAGCTTGCTTTCCCATCCGTGCCTTTTTTTATAATGTCATCTATGAAAGTTATGCAATGGAATGTTAGATCTGCTTCCACAAATTTGCCATATCCAATTCAACATCTAGCGAATAATATGTACCAAGCACTTATTTTACAATCACTCAAAGTGAAAAAGAACAAACTGCCCAAATTACCAGGTTTTTATTATCCACCTGTATATGAGCAAGTTGAGGATACTTCCAAAATCAGTGTAGCTCTGTATATTAAAGAAGGGATAGATTACAAAGTACGCCCTCCCCCTGCACCAAATAATACTCACGGTTTACATTTGTGTGCAGCTGAAGTAAAATCTAATGAAAAGCATACAATAAACATAGTTTCTGCGTATTTACCTAAAGACCCAATGAATTTAACATAGAATGGTTACATAGTCTTCAAGATAAAGAAAAGTGGCTGATAGCAGGGGATTTTAACGCTCATTCTCCATTTTGGGAAAAAGATTGTGCATCAGTTACTAGTAACCACTTTGTTGAAAATATTGTTGATTCTTGTTTGTATATGCTTAACGATGGCCGCACGTGCATCACTAGAATTCCGGACATTTCAACACGCAGGGCATCAGCAATTGATTTAAATTTGACATCTCCTTTCCTAGCCCCAGAATGTAGCTGGAATACCTTAGACGATACTTTGGGAAGCGATTATCTTCATTCAATGAAATGACAGAGTCTTATGAATCTCACGCAGACAAAATTCCCAAATATAATTATAAAAATTGCTGACTTGGAGAAATTCAGATAAAGTCTGGATGCTTGCCATACTGAAAGTGTTGATACTGGTAATATAGATCAATTATATTCATAATTTACTTGTGCCATTCTTAAAGCTGCTGATGTAGCAATTCCAAAATTCCATCCAGTCAAATCAAACAAACATTCAGGAAATATCTGGTGGACACCAGCCTGTGATGCAGCCGTAAATGATAGAAACCAATGTTTAAGATGTATCTAAAAGACAAAATCACCAGAGAATCTAATGCTAAATGAAAAGCAAATCATCATAGCAATATGGTAATAGTGCAGGCGAAAGGCAATACTGTCCTCTTTGTGTACAAATGAAATTTCAAACCATACAGATCTCCATAAAGTTTGGAAAAGTTTAATGAAATGAAAAAGTGTAAATTTGTCATGTTGTCCCATAAGACTTGAAGAACAAAGACTTTCCGTCAACTCAGAAAAGGCAATTATCGCTAATATATTTTCAGACTCTGTGGCTAGAGGTCGCCCTAAGAAAACACAGAACTGAAGAAGGGTAAGCATAGGCACATCCTACAATGCCCCAATTACTTTGATGAAG
>JAFLJL010007036.1:0-10330 GCA_018398815.1 Conus ventricosus | reverse complement strand
CCAACACACACCCCACAAACACACACACACACACACCACACACCACACACACACGACAACACAAAACACACACACACAACACACACACACACACACAAAACACACACCATACACACACGCGCACGCGCGCGCGCGCGCGCGCGCCGCACACACACACACACACACACACACACACACACACACACACATATTATATATATATATATATATATATATACACAAATAGGGAGAGAGAGTCTTGTTGATATGTATCGAATATCTGCAAGTTAAAAGAACAAAAAATATTTTTTTCAAAACAGAGACCATCGGTCGGTAAATTATGAACAGACGGTTGTCCTTCCCATTGTGTCCTTTTGGGGGATAGGTTGTTTGCAATGCTAAGTAAAATCATGACAAGAAGACTGGAATCTACACTGAACATGTTATGATTTGTGACTACACTGAACATGTTATGATTGTGACTGCACTGAACATGGTATGATTGTGACTACACTGAACATGTTATGATAAAATAGACTCCACAACGACTGACACTTCTCAGCACAGGACACGTTACTCCACAGAACTTCGGTAACAGTGCGTCTGTCCGTCATTTCTTCTTTGTTTAGTATTTTACGAAAGGAAGGTGTCTGTTTCTCGTCTTCTGAGCGTGCAACCAAAAATGGGTCGTGATAGAGCGCCGAATAGTTTAGTTGGTAGAGCGCCCGAACACGTAATCTTGGTGATCCTGGGGTCGCGGGTTCGAATCTCCACGGGCCGTGTCCGTTACAGGGGGATTTTCCCCTAGAGTTAACATTGGTTTGACTTCGTTTCCAAAGAGTCCTTCGAATGAGACTATAAACCGAGGTTCCGTGTGTGAACGCACGCATATCTTGCACACATGTAAAAATCCCATCAGCTTCTTTCGGAAACCGAAGGCCATGTTTGGCCGTTGGTATGGATGACACGTTACACGTAGCATGCACCCTGCGTGAGAACTTGAAAGAATGAAGGAAGTAAGGAAATCGAAGTGAACAGTATTGACTGGACGACAAGGAAAACGACTGAATGAAGTGCCGGCAAGCAGCTCTTCAGTCGGCACTACCCAAGTAGACAGCCCGTTACGTACACGAGTGTGTGGATTGTCAGCACCTAGAACCTTTGGCAAGGCAATATATGAATGCTGTGTTGTTATTATTTTTTTATGGCTCAGGAAGACCTCTTAGACATGCTGAAACTAAGCACGACCATTTTCGACTTGACTGACCAAAACGTCGATGCCTTTAGAATCGCAAGTAAATTTCCCCAACGCACGCCCATTCGCGACTGTTCTGAACACACTGGATACGCAGTGGAACCTGTGTGTCCTTCCTGCTACAGTCCCTGAGATGAACAAGATGGAACCTGTGTGTCCTCCCAGCTACAGTCCTGAGATGAACAAGTGGAACTGTGTGTCCTCCCTGCTACAGTCCCTGAGATGAACAAACCAACCGACGCAAATGAAGATATATTCTCTCGGGGGAGGAAGAGAATGTAGACTGCCTTTTTTTCCTCTTTCTTTTTTTTTCCGTTTTTGTTTTCTGGGGTTTTTTTGCGAGAAAGCTCGAAGGCGATGTCGGTAAGTCGGTGACCAGATCACGGGAACATACACAGAAGTAAGCGTTTCGTGCTTAAACGCGTTCCGAAAACCAAGTCGCTGGCATGAAGAAATTCAAATAAGAAGGGAAAGTTAGCGAACAAAACCCCAATTATGAAGCTGTGTGTCGACTGTTTTTAATCTTTCTGCTAGTTTTCATTTCCCAAGTGTGTTTGGGTTGTGCGATACACCAGCAGATAGTACGGGTTTACTCTCTCTCTTCTCTCTCTATCTCTCTCTCTCTCTCTCTCTCTCTCTCTCTCTCTCTGTCATGCATGTATATGTGTTTGCGCGCAGACATTTGCATAAAAATAGTGCATGCGCGCGCACGCGTGCACGCTTGTGAATTTGCTACTCTGTGTGTGGTGTGTGTGTGTGTGTGTGTGTGTGTGTGTGTGTGTTGTGTGTGTGTGTGTGTGTGTGTGTGTCTGTCTGTCTGTCTGTCTGTCTGTCTGTGTCTGTGCTAGGACTCTGACGCTGCAGAATTGACAGAAAGCATCCATTCTGGCTAATGTCTACTTTCCACAACCAAGTCATCAATCAGCTACAGAAAATCTAACATGTAAAACGCAACAAGACAAAACAAAGTGTTGAAAACTTCTCGAGAAAAGACAGACAAGTGGTTCCCAAAAGCGGGAAAACCATATACGATGTTTTTAAAGGGAAAAAAAGAGAGACAGAGTGTTGTGCCTGACACCGACTGTTCAAGCGAGGATACGATTGATACCGATAGAGCCCCCCGAATCCGCACGGATGGAGGTTAGAGCTGGGTTTAGAAGCTAAAGATTTTAGAATTGAGCAATTTGTCACTAGTATACTTGCGAAAAACCTGGTAACATACTGGATGAAGCTTCACCGAATGTTGTGGAAGTTTACCGGAGAACATGCAAGGATGCATAAAGAAGCAGCAGGGACAACCCGCTTGTCTGTGGTGGATATCTGCGCGCAGTGTAATCATCCACCAGCCAAACGGTGGAGGAATTCTTTACTAGAGAATCATCTTGCTGCGTTTGAATTTTACTATTTGTTTTGAAAACATATTGGACGTTTCTACACTTGATATCGTCCAAAGACCTAGGGTCGTAGGATTTTCGTGACTTTATATATCTGTATCTGTCTATGTAGATAGATAGATAGATAGATAGATAGATAGATAGATAGATAGTATATTGAACTGGATGTCAATAGGTCAGGAAAATAGGGAGCGGTTATAGCCCAAGTGAAAGGTGGTCAGGAACATAAACCCGCATTGTCAAGCACAATAAGAAAAGGTGGGTCAGGAACATAGACCCGCATTGTCAAGCACGAAAATAAAGATGGTCAGAAACATAGACACGCATCCTCAAGCACGATTATGAAAGGTGGTCAGGAGCATAGACCCGCATTGTCAAGCACGATAATAAAAGATGGTCAGGAACATAGACCGCATTCTCAAGCACTATAGTAAAAGGTGGTCAAGAACATAGACCACATTGTCAAGCACGATAATAAAAGGTTGTCAGGAACATAGACCCTACATTGTCAAGCACGACTATAAAAGGTGGTCAGGAACATAGACCTACATTGTCAAGCACGACTATAAAAAAGTGGTCAGGAACATAGACCCACATTGTCAAGCACGACTATTAGGAACATAGACCCACATTGTCAAGCACGACTATAAAAGATAGGAACATAGACCCACATTGTCAAACACGACTATCAGGAACATAGGGCCACATTGTCAAGCACGACTATCAGGAACATAGACCCACATTGTCAAGCACGACTATACAAGGTGGTCAGGAACATAGATCCACATTGTCAAGCACGATAATAAAGGTGGTCAGGAACATAGATCCATACTGTCAAGCACGACAACAAAAAAATTGTCAGGAACATAGACCCTGCATTGTCAAGCACGACTATAAAAGGTGGTCAGGAAAAAAGACCCACATTGTCAAGCACGACTATAAAAGATAGTCAAGAACATAAACCACATTGTCAAGCACGACTAAAAATGTGGCCAGGAACATAGACCCACATTGTCAAGCACGACTTTAAAAAATAGTCAGGAACATAGATCCACATTGTCAAGCACGACTATAAAAGGTGGTCAGGAACATAAACCCACATTGTCAAGCACGGCTTTAAAAGATAGTCAGGAACATAGATCCGCATTGTCAAGCACGACTATAAAGATAGTCAGGAACATAGATCCACATTGTCAAGCACGAATTCTAGAACCGGATGACAGTCAGTCAGGATACAGGAAGCAGTGTAGTCTCGAATAAAGGGTGGTCAGGAACATAGACCGACATTGTTAATCGTGTATCTTTGAAGTGGATGATACGTTGGCCAGGAGATAGGAGGCGGACTGGCTCCGAATAAAAGGTGGTCTGGAACTTGGACCAAAAGTCTGATGCAGCTTTCCTTCAAGTAGATGATAGTCGGCCAGGAGATAGGGGGCGATTTAGACCCGAAACAAGGTAGTCGGAAATATATCTATCCTTCAAGAGGATGGCAGGTGGTCAGGAGAAAACAACGGTCCACTACGCTTTATTTTTATGTAGCTTCGTCAGAGGGTTCGAAATGTATAAACCTTCATATTTGTCCTTTGCACAAACCCCTGTGTCACAGAGGCACAACCACCCAAAAGATCAGCAGAGGGTTTCAGTGTGTGTGTGTGTGTGTGTTTTGTGTGTGTGTGTGTGTGTGTTTAGGGATTTGGGTGATTGAAGTGGGGGGGGAGGGAGGGGGGGGGGATGAGGGACCTGGCGATCTGAGTGCCCGTGAAGGCTCTAACTGCGAGTTTCCACTCCCCATAAAGTTGTTTCCCAGTGTGTTTGCCTCCTGTGCTCGCTCACTACTCCCCCCCCCCCCTTCCTTCCTACCTCCCTGCCTCCTCTACAACTACCCCCCACCCACACCCACACCAACCTCCAAGTCCTTCCCTTTCCCAAAATGGCAGACATGAACATTGGGCAGATTGGGACGAGGAGCCCAGAGGACAGAAAGGCTGCAGACTACAGAAGAGAGAGAGAGAAAAAAAATGATAAAAGAGTGGATGGATGCAAACCAGCATGGATGAATTCCATTCCACCCCGGACCCCTTTCACTGTCCTCTCTCTCCCGCAGAAAATAAATTTTCCCCACATGCTGCAAGAAGCAGACTGCGTACATTCCATCAAGTAAAATGCATTAACTTCCAGTTCCTTGTCATTTCACATGATCCTTACATCACGGCTTTCGCGGCCATACCTCCTCCCGTCTCTCGCGTTATTATCGCCAGATCTCTCGTGCACGCGAGGCTATTTTTGTTGCAAGAAGTAGAAGAAGACGAAGAAGAAGAAGAAAGAAAGCCGCATCTCCTCTGTAGTGGAGATGGAGAGTGCATTTCTTGAGGAATGAAGCTACCGCGGCGTGTCTGATTTGAGTGTGCTTTCGATAAGAGGGGGGGGGGGGGGGGGGGGGGGGGGGGGGAGTGTGATTGAGATTGTTTAAAAAAAAAAAAGAAAGAAAAGAGAGAAAAAAAGAGAAAAAAAGGAAAGAAAGAAAAGAAAAGAAAACTATATACTGTTGGAACAGTTCAGCGAGAATTGACTCAGTGCGGTATACTGACAACGGAACATAAGAAACACTGTGATGACAGTGGTGATTGTGTGATGTGATAGTGCTGGTGCTTCTGGTGTCGTGGTGATGGTGATGGTGGTGGTGCAGTTCGTAGTGGTGGTGGCACAAATAGAAAGACAACGAGGGGGGAAAAAAAAGAATGAACGTGAACAACGACCAGAACAACGAAAACACGATGTTCGTTCATCATTGCCAAGGAGATAACATGTAATTCATCAGTTGTGTTTCGGGAAAGTCAGTTTCCAAGCATTGTGTGTGTGTGTGTGTGTGTGTGTGTGTGTGTGTGACATATGAACTTGTTTGTGCGTACGCACGCACACGCACACACACACACGCGCGCGCGCGTGCGTGCGCGCGCATACACACACACACACACGCAAGCACGCACAGTATCTCTCTCATTCTCTCTCTCTCTCTCTCTCTCTCTCTTTTCTTCTCTCTTCTCTCTCTCACACACACACACACACACACACACATTCTCTCTCTTTCTCTCTCTCTCGCATGCACATGCGCGCGCGCGCACACACACACACACACACTCACACACGAGAAACACAACCAGATGGCCTTTTTTGAACACTATGCCAGACGGAAACGGTTAACCTTAAAAAAAAAAAAAATTAAAAAAAAGAAAAGAGCGAGCAGACGTGAGACCAGGGGTTAGGGGTGGAGAGGAAGAGACCCAGACTGTCTCACTCACGCACCCGGGGAAAAACAAAAACAAAGCAAAAAAAAAAAACGCAGCAGTAGCAGCTCTTACGTTATCTGTGCAATAAGGGGTGGAAGAGGAGGTGTTTGGGGGAAGAGAAGAGAAGAGAGGAGGGGGGGGGGGGGGGGGGGGGGGTCGGGGAGGGGGGAAGGAAGAAGGTGGAACAGGATAGGGAGGAAGGGGAGGCAATTACTGTGAAAATGTTGAACCCGCCAGACATCTGCTTGACATTAATTTCGCTTATCAGAAGTGGTCGTCATCAAGGGTGAGTGGGGGGTGAGGGGGGGGGGGGGGGGGGGGCGGGGGGCGGGAGGGGGGAGGGGCGGGAGGGTCCCGGACATGATCAAGATGGCCTCCCTTGCCGGGCGGCTCTAAAAAAGGAGAGCAGGTTCGGAGGTTTTTGTTTATTAGCTTGAGTGGACACTTTGATTCAATCCACTGGACTTTTTTTTCCTTCTCTCTCTCTCTCTCTCTCTCTCTCTCTCTCCTCCCCCTCCCCTCTCCTATACCCTTACCCCTTCCTCCCTCCCCCTCTCCTGTCCTTGATGAAGCCAGCATTTGAAGTTGATTAATTGGTTTGTCTGGTTGGTTGTTTTAGATCAAAACTGGTTCGGGGGTGGGGGTCGGAGGAGCAAGAGGGGGTGAGCGTCGGAAATAGTTTTCGAATTGATGAGTTTGTTGTAATTGGGACGAGGGTGGAGGATGGGGTGGGGTGGGAGGTTACGGCGTCTCTCTCTCTCTCTCTCTCTCTCTCTCTCTCTCTCTCTCTCTCTCTCTCTATGGGAAGTCTTCTTACTGGATTACTTCGTAACAATGTGAGTGATGTTTCAATCCATTATGTTCTGTTGGTTTTGATGATCTTGTCATTATCTATTCTCCTTGTACTTCAGTGATGCTATAAATCAAGTCGTATGTGCACACCTTCCCCTCTACCTCCGCCGTCCTATTGCCTCCCCACCCCCTCCCCCACGTCCCCTCCTTTGCCTTAATGGCTTGCTGAGCTGAAGGCAGATAAATAAGCGTCAAAGCGTCGAAACGTCTCACTTTCTGTGTTTCACAGATAGACAGATAGACAGATAGACAGACAGACAGACAGACAGACAGACAGATAGATAGATAGATAGATAGATAGATAGATAGATAGACAGACAGATACAGACAGATGTAGGTCTATGTATAATATGCATTGCACGCGCGTCTTGTGTGGGCCATTGTTTATGCATGTTTCATGTTGCTCTTCTTTGCTGCCGTCTCTTCGATTCTCTCATGTGTATCATGTGTCATCCACTTCCTTCTTCTTCTTCCAGTTCTCTTCCTCCTCCTCCTCGGCCTCCTCCTCGTCCTCCTCCCTTCTCCTCCTCCTTCTTCTTCCCCTTATTCTTCATCCTCTTTTCCGCTTTTTCTTCTTTTTCTTCTCCTTCTTCTTCTTCTGCTTTTTGTACTCACAGTTCTTATACAACAGTGAGTACTTTACAATGGGTACGAAGAAATGCTGTCTGTGTGTCTGTCTGTCTGTGTGTCTGTTCGTAGTCAAAATGTGTTCCACTCGCTGCAGACAAAGCTTCTGGGCCGATCTTTCTGAAAATTTGTACGTGTGTTCATTATGGGTCACGGATGATGCCCGATGTTTTATTTACCAGAGTAGCCGTTACTAACGGCTGTAATGGCCCAAAAGGGTTCTTCTTTATGGAATACCTCAGAAAGTATTTGTATTAAAAAAAAAGTGGGAGTACGTTCATATCCTCTGCAATTTCTTCTTCTTCTTCTTCTTCTTCTTCTTCTTCTTCTCCTCCTCTCTCCTCCTCCTCCTCCCCTCCTCCTCCTCCGCCTCCTCTTCTTTCTCCTCCTTCCCCTCCTCCTCTCTTACTACTGCTACAACTACTACAGCTTTATTTCTTGTTGCTCCCACTTTCACGTGAATTACTTCTCAGAGTCTCTGTTTCGGTTTTCTCGTCATGGGCTGAAGAAACCTACGAAAGCTTCTGCTTGCTTTCGCTCTGTGTTATGCACATTTTAGTTTGCACACATCTTTGAGAGCATGATAATCAGATTTATAAATCAACCCCTGCAGGGGTGCTATTGGGTTGAAAACAATCTGTTTTGTTCCTTTTCTCTTATTCTCCTATTTTGAATAAGGTTTTGCTTTACTAAAATCCTACCGGACATTTCAACTCTTCAAACGTATTGTTCAGTTCTTTACTGCTCAGCACATTTTCTATCACTTCATCTTAAATGATCAGAGTTATTTGCCCGTTTAAATGTTCCTTTCGTTTGTTTGCACTTGCCTAATGCAAGCTCGCGCTCCACGTACTCTTGCGTGCGCGTGGGCGCGCGCGCGCGTGTTCGCGAGCAGATACACGCATATCTACACATACACACACAAAGATACTTAACACACACACACTCTCTCTCTCTCTCTCTCTCTCTCTCTCTCTCTCTCTCTCTCTTACACACACACACACACAGACACACACACACACACACACACACACACTCACTCACTCACTCACACACATACACGCTCTCTCTCTCTCACTCACTCACTCACTTATACACTCACGCGCGCGCGCGCCTGCATGCATACATGCTCGCACACACACACATACACACACACACACACACACACACACACAGCACACAACACACACACACACACACACACACACACACACACAACACATACACACGCGCGCGCGCGCGCGCTGGTTACATGGTTATATTAGGGCGAAAGTTGGCGAGACAATACATACATTGACAAAGCAGGATTCAGTCATTATCATCGCCTCAAAAATATGTTTGTGGTTAGTAATTTCCATTTTCACAATAAAAGTGTGATTTGCTGATTTTCGCAACGAAAATTACGTGATATTGTGATAACAGTGATATATTTTCATCATGAGAATTACTTATGTTCATCATAAAAAATTACTAGTCTAGTTTTCGTGATGAAAATGACTCATATTTTCATGTTAAAACTACTCATTTTCGTGATGAAAATTGCATATTGTCATCATCAAATCTACGACTTTCGTGATAAAACTGACTTGTTTTCATGATTAAACAAACAAAGAAAAGATTCTTTTCGTAATGAAAATTACCGATGTTCGGTAGAGAAAATATCTGTACAAACCCTCTTGAAAAGGGTCCTCACCCATACAAAAAGAAACGAGGGGTTGTGATGGCACACTACATTGAAGCGCCGCAGATCGGGTCTAATTCTCTCAACATTTCACCGCTAATGCTTTCCTCAGTCTGCCGCCAACACCCCCGCCCCTGCCCCCTCCTTCCCATCGTCCCCCGCCCCCTCACACCCAACCCCCTCCACCTCCTATCCTACTCCCCCACCCCCACCCTCCCGGGGGAGGAGGGAGAAGGGCCAAGGGGCTCGACAGGAGGGGGTCTGTTCTGGGTATTGCTTCATTAACTGCAGCGAGGGGACGGCTGGCTTGTCGGGGTGGGAGATGATGGTGTCGGCGGTGATGTGGCGGGCAGCGGCGATACGATTTGCTGGGTGTCATCGTAGGGCCGCTGTGGACCGGCTCTTCAGCGCCCCATAGACTTTGCACTGCCTGTCTAAGCTTGTGGTACAGGTGTTTGGAAATCTGAAGGGAAATGTAAGCGGTTTTAGGTCTTTTTCTCTTTCTGCTGCTTCTTATGCTTCTTCTTATGCTCCTTGTTCTTCTCCTTCTTTTCCTTCTTCTTCTTGTTCTTGTTCTTGTTCTTCTTCTTCTTCTTCTTCTTCTTCTTGTTCTCCTGCTTCTTCTTCTTCTTCTTCTTCTTCTGTTCTTACCTTTCTTTGTATACCCTATGCTTTGTCGATGTTTTCTTCTTCTTCTTCTTCTTCTTCCTCTCCTCCTCCTCCTCTTCCTCTCTGCTTCTTCTTCTTCTTCTTTCTTCTTCTTCTGTTCTTTCCTTTCTTTGTATATCCTTTTCTTTGTCGATGTTTTCTTCTTTTTTCTTTCTTCACCTTCTCTTTCTTCTCTTCTTTTTTTTTCGTTTCTTAATGTTGTTTTTTGACGTCGTAATCTTTTTTTTCTTCTTATCCTTGTTCTCTCCCGCTTCTCTTCCCTCCTTCTTTTCTGTTTTATTCTTCTTCTATCTATTCTTCTTTTTGTTATTCCTTGTCATCGTTGTCGTATTTTTCTTTTTTTCTGTCTTGTTCTCGTTCTTCTCTTGCGTTTCGTCTCTTGCGTTTTCTTCCTAATCATTTACATTTTTTCAGTCTGTCAGGCTCGCTAAGACCTGAACTAACTAGGGAGGGACAGACAGACTTACAGACCTACAATACCTAACTCCCCAACTCAAATAAGCAGTCCAAAACAGTGAACAGTTCACACTGTATAATTCATTAAACACCACGGCAACATGTTTTACCCCCACAATCCTTTCTCACT
>JAFLJL010007035.1:0-2500 GCA_018398815.1 Conus ventricosus | reverse complement strand
GTGTGTGTGTGTGTGTGTGTGTGTGTGTGTGTGTGTGTGTGTGTGTGTGTGTGTGTAGGCGTGCGTGCGTGCAACCAGGCGTCGTTTGAAAATGCGCGCGCGCGCGCGCGTGTGTGTGTGTGTGTGTGTGTGTGTTGTGTGTGTGTGTGTGTGTGTGTGTTTTGGTGTGTTTGAGGAAGAGAGAGAGGGGGTGGGGAGTGGGGCGGTGGTAGAGAGAGATAATTTATGTCAAATTCTGTTTGAAGCCTCCTGTGTGGAATGACATTTTAGGGGACTTTTTTATGTTTTTCTTTTGAACAGAATTATTTTTCACATTGTAACAGCACTGATATGACCCCCAGGGTCTGTTGGGCTGAGAGCAAAAAAACAAAACAAAACACTTTCACTTTATCTATCTATCTATTTTTCAATTTATCTATCTATCTATCTATCTATCTATCTATCTTTCTATCTATCTATCTATCTATCTATCTATCTATCTATCTATCTATCTTTCTGTCTGTCTATCGGTCTGTCTGTGTATCTATATATAGATAGATACATAAATAGATACATACATACATACATACGTAGACAGTTACAGATATATTGACCGAGTGTGTATATCATGATTATATGTATATTTTGTTTCCCGATAAATGAGTTGTTTTGCTGCCAGATCCTTGCATAAGCCTATGAATTGTACGCCGCCATCGCAAACACAAGATATACAGTGATGGGTTGTGGATGCATTACTTGGTTCATATGTGTCCCGGTGTGCAGTACTCTTTCATCTATTCTTTTCGATTTAATAGATGTATCTATTCAGTATCTTTCGCGTTCTATTTGCTTATGATTTTTTTTCTTTTCTTTTTTCTTAACTCAATTTTTTTTTTCAAACCTCGAAAAGGTGCCTGTCGTATTGGAATGGAGTGAAAGAATCTGAATACGGGAAAACGCTTGTAACCCGCTGATTTGCCGTAATACGTGAACAACAATGCGCGAACGCTCACATTCACACAAACGTACGAGCGCGTTCGTAGGCACAAACACACGTGTACACGCATAACTAGAACTGGAATATGATCCGAATATTGTCTTTGAGTAAGGCAGGGGGGTGGGGGGTGAGGGAATGTGAGAGAGAGTAAAGAGAGAGGGGGCAGGAAGGAAACGGAGGGCAGAGAAGGAGGATGGGGTGGGGGGGGGGGGGGGGACTTGGGAGTGAAAACTGGAAATTGAGAAGGTGGGGTGGGGGGGTAGGACCTAAAAACCGGAAATTGGGGAAGTTTGAGATGAAGGGAGGATAAACGGCAGGACAGGAGGGAAGGGGTGGGGGGGGGGGGGGGGGGGTGGCGCAGAGAGTAAGGGGTTCAGAGCTGAGGTTGAATACGGGATTGGAACGGGTGTTTTTTTTTATACGTGTGTGTGTGTGTAAGTAGGAAGGTAGGAATGCACCCAGAAACAATCCCTCTCCCAGTCTCAATAACCCTCAACCCCACCCATCCGTGCAGACCCTCCCATCCTTACCTCCCACCCGACCTTTACCTCCTCTGTCCCCTCCCCTGAAGTGATTAAGCCTCCCTGAAGTTTAAGCCTTCTTTTGGACTGTCCTCCGACAGTAGTTCATGCTCCCTTTGGCGGGCTTAAAGAACGGGGAACGCCCCTAGCTGCTTCCACCACCCCGCACCCACCCCCCCTCCCCCAACCCTTCCACATCCATCCTTATCTCCCACCACTCCCTCCTTGCTCCCTTCGCCCTCCTCCGCCACCTTCTTCGATGCGAGTGGACCCATCTTTGAAGTCACCGTCAAGGCTACATTATATATCGGAAATGATTGGATTCTTTTTTGCACCCATGGTGGTGAGAACACCACGGTATTATGGACTGTGGTGTGTCTCTATTTGACGCCGGGAGCGCAGACACAACCAGCCGTGTCTCCCGATGAGTCCCAATCCAGCGGGCGAATGGCCTCGGAGCAGGCAATACAAATATATCTGCCTTCAAAAGGGATTGCGATGGTTCCCTTATGCAGCTAGTGAAGAGTTTTCATATCTGTAACATTTTTTTTTTTTTTTAATTTCATTTTCCCAGTTTCTCCATCTTCAAACTCCCCTCTCCCCTCCCCTCAAGTCCAAATCTTTGCCAGACAGTTCAGTTGTTGGCCTGCTGCTTGTTTTTTTCCCCCCACTATTAGATTGTTCGTCTATGTATTTGGTCTGACTTTATTCAAGTTTAAAAGGCTGTGCCAGTCTTGAACAAAAGTTACTCTGTGTTAGGTTTCCTTATGGGAGCAAAACATACCCCACTTGTTTACTCCTCTGTTCGGCGGGCTTGAAAAACGGACACCCCTGCTTTCCACCTTCTGCCCGCACCTCCTCCTTTCCCTCCACATCCATCCTTATCTCTCACCACGCCCATACTCCTCCCACTTCTCCCCCCTCCCCCCCCCCCCCCCCCCCCCTCTCTCCTCAGGGCGTAAGCCGTCTTTGCTCACGTCCGACGTAGAACCCTTTCGTTTGG
>JAFLJL010007034.1:0-11428 GCA_018398815.1 Conus ventricosus | reverse complement strand
ATGAGGGTTTTGACGTAATTCTGCTTTTGTACATATGTGAGTGCGCGGCATGTGTGCATGCGTGTGCGCATGTGTGTGTGTGTGTGTGTGTTGTGTGTGTGCGGCATGTGCGCGCGCGCCCGTGGCGCACGGTACGTGCGTGCGTTCTGTATGTGTAAGAATTCGTGTATGTGTAAGAATAACCTTCGCAGAAAAGCGCTCACGTGTGTTGTGGACAAAGACATCCCTGTTCTCGTTTTACACTCGCCTCCCTGTGTGCAGCCGTTGTGTAAACATTGGTCAGCTTTTGGCGCGATACAGACACCAAAGCAGTGTGTAGTTCGCTATTCTCCACGCTTTCAGTCCAAGCGCCTTGGGCCCTTATCTCCAGACACTCTAGGGTTTCAGATACCAGACGCTAGGCCTAACAGTAACAGACCCGGCTGGTTGGCTGCGCGCGAACAATTTGTTACTTCTGTTTTCCGTCTCACGATTTTAAAGGGAATTTGACTCAAGCGACTTAATGCAGCAGTCAGAACTGCCGTGCTACACTTTCCCTGCCAAAAAAATTTAAAAAAGAAAACATAATTTTTTTTTTTTTTTTTCATTCTCTGGTCATTTCATACAATGGCAAAATTTCTTGAACCAGCAATTATCATTGCCAGACATTCTCTTTGGGTGTATAACTACACGCATTTTTTGGGCCCAAAGATGAAATAATGTTCCTTTATCATTGACAAGGACTTGGCGGATTTCGAAACTTTCCTCCAACTGTCTCAGCCAAGGCCCCCAGACCCTTGGCTTTGCCAACAGTGGCAGACTCAACAGGAAGATCTGCTGCCACTCTATGTGCCAAGTTCAAACGGTCCACAGGCCGCCTTTGTCGTAATGACCTCCTAAGTTTTGGTGCAGGTCTTCCCCTCTGCATCAAAATTACTGCCTCTTTCAGACTCAGTGTGGCTGGATCAACCGACCCCTCCACGGACCCTCCTCGTGATCCTTCTTGGTTCTGCCGGGTCGGTAACGCCTTGCGTCTCAGCCTGATCTCCCGTGTCCACACTGGCTTGGCTGGGTTCCTGTGTGTCACCAACTGCTTCCATGGGTTCCTGTCCGGAACCCATTCGGGTTTTCAGATGCTTCCTGTGGTTCTCCCAAAGCTCCCCCCACATCTGCCCTCTGGGGTTCGCCAGGTGGAACAAACACAGGTGCCTCTGGCCTTCAATCTGAATTGGGGGCCATGCTAATTCAAACTGCAGAGAGGCCGTGTCCTCCTCTTCAACATCCTGCAGCTCTGTCCTGCCCCTTTCCCGTTTTTGGTTTTGGGCCTCGGCTCTCTTTCCTTCCCCTCGGATTTGATTGGTCTCTTCATCAAGCATCCTATTGTAATAACAGGTTGCGATGAAGTGTCCTCACAGGCCCAATACCCCCTTCCAGTCTGACCGAGTACACGGGCATATCACCAGGCTTGTCGACCACTACGACCCCTTTCCCCCAAACGGTCACACCTTTTGAGGTGATCCTGGGGCCTAGTGTCGCACTAAGACTCTGTCTCCCACCTCAAGTTCAGCAGCGTAGGCGGATGTGTCGTACTGTGCCTTGTTCCTGAGGGCACCCCTGTCCATGTTGTTTGAGGCAGTTGTGTGGGCCCTCTTGAGTCGGTTCTTCATGTCTCGTACAAATGCCTTGGTGATTCCCCCCGAGAAGCATCAAAAATCAATTCCAAACGCCAAGTCAATCGGTAGGCGTGGTGGCGTCCGAAGAACAGGTAATGCGGGCTGTAACCTGTGCTGGAATGAATGCTGCAGTTGTACGCATGCATCACTGCTGGTAGATTTTTTCCCCAGTCCCTCTTCTGTTCATCCTAAGCTGCGGAGTCGGTGGATGATCTCTCGGTTCAGCTTTTCAACAGGTGAGCCTGCAGGGTGGTATGGTGTCTTGCGGCATTTTGATCCCAGTTACCGGCACACTTCTTTCAACAGCTCAGACTCAAAGTCTCTTCCTTGATCTGATAGGATGCGTTGAGGGAAACCGTGATCATGAAGAAGTTCTGCCAGAGGGCTTGAGCAACAGTCTTGGCTTTCTGATCTTTGGTGCAGACGTAACGCCGAACTTGGTGAAGTGATCGAGTATCACCAGGATATTCTGTTTCTGGCCCTTGACCTCAATGGTTAGGTAGTCAATGGGAGGGTCAAGGGGAACACTGGGGTGATGGTCTCCATAGGAGCCTTTTCTTGGGCAGCCCCCCTCGTACACACCTCCCACATCGCCTGTCTTCCTCTCCAAATCTCGGGCCATGAAGGGCCAGAAAACCGGAGTCTTCCCTGTTGAGTGCACTCTCCAGATGTGGATGGTATCCCATCCTCGTGCACCCCTGACATTGCCTGTTGGCGCTTTGAGGTGGGGATGACCAGTTCCCACTTCACTCTCCCTTCCTCCCCCTCTTCTTTCCTGTAGAGAACACCTTCTTTCATCACTAGCTTGTTTTGTTCTCGGATGAAAACCCTCATCTCAGGTGAGACACCTGCTTGTGTATTGGCACTCAGCCTGTGGCCCTTTTCTAACCTTGAATCACCCATTTCATTTGTAGGGTCGCAGTTGTAGTCTTCTCCACTCTTTTACTGATGGTCCCAATCCCGTTCTCCTTTGGCTCCAGGATATCGTCACGAATCAGGCTTGGGTCCTTTACCAGCTGTTCCACTGCTGGAAGGTTTTCCTCTGTGTCCTTTCTCAACTGACTGATGGCACGATGAAACATGTAAGGCGGGCCCCGGTTGTTGCTGGCTGGCTAATCCCCTTTGGCTTCCATCACACCCCTGCCACCACGGAGCTTGCGGTTTTCCATTCGTTGTTTTGTTGTCTAGTTCATGGCCTTTCTCCTGATGAACTCTGTGTCTTCCAGGAACTTGTGGTACTCTGCACCCTAAAGACGTTCTTCCCAGTCATGTCGCCTAGACAGGCCGTCACATCCAAATGGTGGATCCTCTCTTGTATTGTATATCAAAGTCATAGATGGAAAGAGAAGCAAGCCACTATGACTCACAGCATCAAGCTTTGCTTTGGGGAGGATGTACCGCGGGGGGGATTGTTGTCCGTGACTACTGTGACTTGGGTTCCCAGAATATAATCTGGAATTTCTCCGTCATTCCCCATTCAAGGCAAGAAATTCCCTCTTGTGCGCTGGGTAGTTGGATTCAGTCTTGTTGAGAGATCGGCTGGCTAGGCAATCACTCTGCAGTACAGCACCGATTCCCGTTCCACTCGCATCACAGTGCAGAGTAAAGGGTTTTTGTGCGGTCAGCACTGCCAGGAGAGGCTCAGATGTCAGTGCCGGGGGATGAGCGAGTCAAATGCTGCTTTTTGGGTTGACCCCCCCAAACATGTGCGTGATGTCCGATGTCAGGGAAAGGCCTTTTTTTTTTCTTCTCTCCTTTCTTCGGGCAGCCCCTTGGGATAAAACCCCGCAGTTAGGTCATTGGGGCTTGGCTTTCTGGGCGAACTTGAAGGAATTTCCGGTAGAACCCAGCAACCGATGAATGACTTAACGTCGCGAACTGTGCGAGAATCGGCCAGGTCGTCAAGGCAGAGATTTCTCCGGTTGGTTTTATACCCTGGTCGAGATGACGTGACCCAAGTGGCGAACCTCCTTTGTCCCAAACAGGCACTTTTGTGGGTCAAGCTTCAGCTTGAACTTCCTCAGCCGTTCCAGCGAGCGGAGGTCCGGTCTTCCAGCTCCTCCAGCGTACGACCATGGATTAAATATGTCATCAAAGAACACGATTCAGTTCACTGAGGTTCATATCAATGAACACCTTGTCATCAGCCGCTAAAATGTTGCTGGGGAGTTGCAGAGGCCAAAAGGCCCATCCGCTCGAACTGGAAAAGCCCGAAAGGTGTCGTAAATGCCGAGATCTGTTTCGCCCGTTCAGTCAGTGGTACTTGGTAATACGCTTTGCTGGGGTCCATGCTCGTGAACCACTGGCTGCCGTTGAGTGTGAGGAACAGGTCGTCGATTTTCGGGATGGCATAGCTATCTTTGATGGGGGAAACGGTTGACTGTTTGATAGTCCACCACAACCGCAGGCGTTGTTCTTCTTCCTCACCAAGACAATAGGACTTGCAAAGGCGAGCAACTTGGAGAAATGATTTTTGCCTCAGAAGCTCCTGGATATGCGCTTTGCCTCCTCAAAGTCTCTTGGAGGAATGGGTGGGGGGTCTCTCTCTGACGGTGCATCCTGGTGGAGATTGAGTCGTGTTGTTCCACCTCGGTTCTGCCTATGTCCAATCATGTTGGATGAATACATCAGAGTAGGATGAGGTCGATGGGCAAAATTGCTTGCCCCACTCTTCTGGGCACTCTCTCCGAAACGGAACTGCCCTGTGCATGTAAAATCAGAAGTGCAACCCTCTGTGTCTGAGTTGTGAGTGTGTTTTTGTGAGTGCGTGACTGTGTGCGTGTTCAGTATCACATCCTGTGGTTCAGGCAACCACTAACCGTCTAAGCCTTATGCATATCATACATGGCACGAACAACATAACATCTGCTATCTTGGAATTCTTCTGAAAGGGACTAAATCTACATCAAAAAAATTGCAAAGGGTCAATCTCACATCTGCAAATCTTCAACAGCCACTTTTGTCGCTACCAGTCCCACCTTAACGTTTTGCTGTTGGTCACAGTGTTCCTGGATCAACACCGAGGAGAAGGTCTAAAGGTCTCTGACCGGGGTTGCCCCACAACATGGCCGTACCCATAGGGGGTATGACTGTCTTCTTCAAGACGATGGTCCCCACTTTGCCATCAGCATCACTACTGTCGGCGCATTTGCCAGCATGAATAGTGCCTCACATCTGACATGGTCGGTTCCCAGAGATATGGCAGGTCTCTGAAAACGTTATTTCCCCAGAATGATCGGAACTGTCTTGAAAATTCGGTACCCCCATGACCCAAAGACGACTACAGAAGTGACCGTCCCCTTTCCCCTGCCAGGACCTTTGGTACCCGACACTGCATGGTTATGAAACCCAAGTAAGGCACACTCTGTCCCCCCGCACAACCACATTGACGGGTGTTGTCAGTTCCGGGATTTGCAGGTGGGTGGGGTTCTGTCTATAGAACTGTTCCGAGACGATGGTCACTTGGGACCCACTGTCCAACAAACATTTTGTTCTCCCCCCTTCCACTTCTATTCCTCTTCACATTGCAGGCCCACCAAGGCCCTCCAGAATGTCTGCCTCAGTGCTGATGTCTGCCAACGTGTCTCTTGGGGTTAGGGTGGTCTGTCCCCAGCGTCTACAGTTTTGCACAAAAAAAACCAAGTTCATTCTCTCTTACCCCAGTCTTCAGTACCCTTTAGTCCCATCTGATGTTTTCTGGGGGACGAGGGAGACTTTCGAAGCACTCGGCACCTTTCCCGAAGTTCTATAATTTGGCCAGCCGCCAGCTTGAGTCGACTCCCTCAGGCGGACAGGCTTGATATTGCGGTGGCCTCGATGGTGTTGATGGCATCCTTGAGGGTTTTTCATGCCTCGGTTGGGTCCCGAATTGTTGTCAGTCAGCGTCTGGACCCGACGCCGATGTGGCCGTTTGAATTTTGCTGTTCCTGCTGGTTCCGGGACTGTCTGGCGTTAGTGACCGTGTCGGCCACTGTAGCACGGCCCCCTGGGGCGTGGAAGTTGAGCCCCGGGTGCAAACCCGGGCCCGGAGGGTTTTGTGAACGTCGGTCGTAAATTCTCGGCCACCTTCTCGGCGATCTTCTCCCGGCGCTGTCACAGAGTCCCCCACTGGGTCCCGGGATTGTTGCGGCATTGGCATGAACTCTGCGACTGTCCTTGGACCTAGAGACGGGCTCCTCGCCCCCCTCTTCCACTCTCCCCTACCGCTGGAGTAGCCTGGTGAGGTCTGGAGTGGCCTCCCCCGGAAAACCAAAGCTGTTCCGCAGCTCCAGAGCAGCATTGGTGGAACTGCCAGGAAAACACATGGTAGACCCGCCGCCGCTGCTCCTGCTGCCCCATCTCCATCTTTGACGCCACCCCCCCCAGGGCGACCACAAACGTCCCAAGAAGGTGGACGGAGCCTCCCTAGGCTGCAGTGTCATGGTGTTGAATTCTAGCAGTAGGTCGTCCACCCGTCTTCACCTCCCCCTAGATGTCCGAAGAGTGTTCAGGATGTCAGCAGCATCACTGCAGTCCTTTGCCTGTTGGTAGGCGAGTCCCCGGAGGCTGCCCAACATCTTCGCCCGTAGTTCTGGGATCGTGCCATCTTGTAGATGCGCTGGCATTGCTGCTCCCACTCTACAAAGACACTTCCCTGGTTGAGGGACAAACCCTGAGAAAGTCTTGATCCCACGGCTGCTTGGGCCGTGACGTTGATGCGGGTGGCGTTGCTGCAGCAGGGTTTAAGGGTGACTAGGGAGAGGTAGCCTCTGCATGTCGGCCAGCTGTTTCTGGAGACCAGCGACCGTGGCTTGCTGGCTTTCTTCCCCCCCATTTCCTTCACCCGCTTGGGCACCCTCACTCAAGCTACCTGGCGGTGTACCTTCATACTCATGGTACAACTTATGCTGGTCTGTTCTTTTTTTGCTTTACAACTTGGGATCTTCATTAAAAAAAAATATTTATTTATCTATTATTATTATTTTTGTTTATTTTTTTTTTTTTTAGCCTTCCTTAGCCCACATTGGGCGCCAGAAATGAAGACAGACAGATACTGATCCCCAACTTTAAGAGTAGGAGCAAGATGAGAGAGAGAGAGAGAGAGACAGGACAGAGAGAGGAGAGAGAGAGAGGAGAGAGAGAGAACAAAAGAAAAATAGACAGGGGAGTCACTCTGACTCTGTCTACAGGGAGGGGCCGAGGAAGGCTCTTGCTTACGCAGACAAAACAAAAGGCTTACAATTTTTACTATTTTAATTTGTCTTGCTGAACAATATCAAATTTGACAATCAACCACTGGTTTATTTAACAGAAAACATTGATTTTGAGGCAAACGATTATCAAAAACCACCATTTAAAGGGTTAACATCAAACATAAGGTAAATCATCAAAAAAGTTCAGCCAAGCATAACATCATCCCCTCCCTAAGGTTCCGCAGGTACATTGAGATGGGTAGCAGGGTATGGGTATTTGCGGGCTAGACCAGGGACAATTTGGGTGCAGGGTTAATGAGGGTAATTTGGGCAAGGTTGGAGCGAGGCAAGGGTAAGGGGGGAAATAAAAGTGTGGCAGAAAACGATGAAGTCGAAGAAAAGCGGCCCTGGGAAAAAACACATAACACAATACATCAGTCCCCCATAGTGAAGAAATCTGCTTTTTAATACTACAACCAAGAGCAACACCACTGAGCATAAAAAACATCAATAAAAATACTCAATCTTGCCACACACAACAACTACCCCAGCCAGTTGGCAATCGTTAAACCCCCTAGCATGGAAACATTATGCCTTTCACACATTCTTATAACTCTTCCATACATAAGCATTCAAGCCCTTGCGCAAAAATAACCAACAAAATTCTAAAATATTCTTTCATCAATGCAACAACAATTTATCTCCACAAACTTTAGCAATGAGAAAGCTCAAATGTAGCAACACAAAACATGCTAACAAAGCTAAAACAACTCTCTTCTCCCTTTGTCGCAAAGGTCATTTCATAAAAACAAAAGGGAAAAAAAAGGTTTTTCCACTGGAACTAGGCCCTACTATTAAATCTTTATTGTATAATAATTTAATGTCAGGAGTATTGAGCTAAATTATGACCCTAGCCCCAGCAACTTTTCATCCGTCAACATGGAAAACTACAATTTCCCTTTTACGTTAAACGAGCTGAATCTGCCTTGCTCTCTTGCAGCGATTCCTCTCAGGTATAGATGAAATCCATTATCAACTGTTGAAAATCTTCCCCAAGAAGGTCTGAACATCCTGTTACAGGTATACAACCATGTGTGGACTACAGGTTGCTTTCCACCTCTTGGCGGAAAGCCTCATTATTCCCATCCCAAACCTGGAAAAGATCTTTCTAATCCATCTAATTACCGTCCCCTAGCTTTTTACCAGTGTGTCTGTAAATTGATGGAAAAAATGGTCAATGCTAGGCTCATGTGGAAACTCGAAACCGATGGCCTTTTGGCGAAAGAAAAAGTGTGGTTTCCGCAAACATCGTAGTACAGTTGACCATTTGATTCGTTTTGGAATTACCTTAGGAACGCTTTTTTAAACAGACAGCATGCAGTGGCAATTTTTTTCGACTTGGAGAAGGCCTACGATACCACCTGGAAGTCGGGGATACTTCATGATCTCCACGATTGGGTTTTCGAGGTCTCTTCCGCTTTTTATTCAAAATTTTTTGGCAGAACGACAGTTTTAGGTCCGGGTTGGCACCACTTTTCTTGATGTCCCCGACAGGAGTTGGGTGTTCCCAGGGGAGCATACTGTCTCCTGCCCTCTTTAGTATTAAAATCAACAACATTGTGAAATCAGTTCAGCAGGGGTTTAGATGGTCATTGTTTGTGGATGATTTGCTGTCTACGCAACTGGAAGCCTGTACCCGAGTGTCCAGCGCAGGCTCCGCTTTGCGTAGATAAAATCCATCGATGGGCGGATGAAAACGGTTTCAAACCCTTTTTTCCAACAAAGACGCAATGTATTCCTTCCATAATTTCCCTCAGTTTTTCCCCGATCCTGAACTTCAAGTAGGGAAATCTCCCATTCCAGCTGTTTTCAGAGGCCAAATTTCTGGGAGTCATTTTTGACCGAAACTCAACTTTCTCAGCCACATCAAAACCTCAAAACTTCTTGCCAGAAAGCTTGAATATTTGCGGGTCGTAGCGCACACCGACTGGGGCGCTGATAAGAAAACTTTGCTGCAAACCCCTACAGAGCCCCGGTCCGTTCCAAACTGGACTATGGTTGTGCTGTCTACGGCTCCGCAAGACCCCCTTACCTCAAACTTTTGGACCCTATCCACCCTCAAGGGCTTCGTCTCTGTCTTGGAGCGTTCCGCACCACCCTGTGTAAAAAGCCTGTACGCGAGGCGGGCGAACCCTTTGTTGTCCAACCGCAGGCTGAAACGTCTTTTAAAATTTTTATATCCGACTGTTCTCAGAACCGCAGAATCCTGCCTTTGACTGGTCTTTGACCCTCCATTCCAAGTAGTTTGAAAACAACCTAAAATGTATTCCGCCCTTTGGTCTTCGTATGCAGCCTCACGTGCGGAATGCAGGTCTAGACCTGGAGTAGTTTCGATTTTTTCCCAAATTTCCGGATCAACCTCCGTGGACCTTTTTCACCCGAGATTTTGTTTCGATCTTGCAGCTTTTCGCAAAGAGTCTACCAGCTCTCTGGCGTACAAACATTGTATGCTGAGCTCTGTTCGAAATTCCATCCTATCAAAAAGTTTTCACTGACGGTTCCAAGTCTGAGGATGGAGTGGCCTGTGCAGCCTACTGCCCTGGGGCCCCTTCTCAGATATGTTGGAACATTATACATTCAGATGCTTCTGTCTATTCTGCTGAACTTATGCTTGGTTCTGGCTTTGAAGATATCTCACATTCTTCAAAGAGGGACTTTCTGGTTCTGTCGGATTTTGCTGTCAGCTTTGGAGGCCATAGCTGGCCGCAACCTTCAGCATCCAGAACTTTTACTTTTTTTGGAATTTTTAGCAAGTTGAAGGCGGACGGTTACAACATTACTCTTGCTTGGGTTCCTGGCCCTGTTGGCATCGGCGGGAACGAAATGGTTGATTGTTTAGCCAAGAAACGCCACAAGAGAGAAAACTGTCCAACACTTATATTCCCTGCTCAGATGTGAAACCGAAAATTAACGATTATGTGAGAGACCTCTGGCAGGGAGGATTGGAACACACAGAGAATAACAAACTCTTTCGATCCGTCCAACCTTCAGGAGTTCCTCCCATCCACGTCGGGAGGTCGTAAAGAGGAAACGGTTCTGTGCCGGCTGCACACCGGCCATTCGTATTTTACCCCTGCTTTCCTTTTAAAGAGTGAGAAGCTCCGTGGTGCATTCCATGTCATGCGCACTCACAATGAAACATGTTCTTTTTTGAGTGTTGGGACTTGCACGATGTGAGGGCACAAACATTTTACAGCGGAGTCCATGAAGATCTGTTCAGGGGTGTCCGCCTGATGTGATCCTTGAGTTTTGAGAGAGATTAACTTTTTCATCTGATTTAAGATTTTACGGCAGAAAGATTTTTAACAAAGTTTCTGGTGGTTTCTGACGATGTTCCATTTAACGAGTGTATGAAAGGTTTTTTTTTTTTTTTATTTTTTTTATATGACTGGTGAGTTGATTTTAACGTGGTGACAGCCCTGATATGGCCCTTTGCGGTCGGCTGGGCAAATAAGCAACATTATCTTATCTTATCTTCCTCAATTTCAAAATGCCTACCAAAAGCACATGGTGAGCCCAACCGTTCAACATACCAACTTGGACCATATCTAGACAAGTTCAATTCATAATATGATCAGTAACAATATACAGCTTAGTATTTTAGTCAAATCTACTTATAATCTTACTACAGCTACTAACCTTGAATTAAGAGACCACTTTGCCAACTGTGTTTTCCCCCTAGAGAGCCAACGTGTTTCCTCCTCTCCTCAGCCGGTCAAAAAGGGAAAGTACTTCTATGTCAAGTAACAGGGAAATGGGTTGGGGAACTTGGTTATTCTTTCCCCAAATTAATAATTTCAACCCCACCAAAATAATTACTTCGAGTAACTTCCCAACAAGATTTTTTTTTATATACAAAGAATAAAAATAGTAAACTAGAACCAAATCAAAATACTTTATCTTAAATTCCACAACCTTCTTTTTACCACTGAAGGGGAACAACTCTCCAAAGGAACAACAAGAGACTAAAACTACGGTTATTTCCCTTGAACTGTGCTTGTGTAGACCAGCCCTGTCATGCTGTCTACACTATATCTCCTTTCAGCAGGTCTCAGAGTGGTGCTGGCTTCTCATTCATGTTTGGGGTGAGTGGGGCCAGGAAATTCAGGAAGCCAAGGACCATTTGGAGTTTTGTCATGTTGGTTGTTGGCTGCATTTGTTGAAGACCATGGACCTTCTCATGGTCTAGTGGACATCATTAGCATCATAGACCATGCATGGGTACATCTTTCACATGAGATCAGGAGCTTTTTCTCTGTGCATCAGTATCAGCCTTGAACATCAGGCAGTTTGTCCCTGGTCTTGACTTGAGCTTGATTGAGGGAGTGCCATGCATTTTGCCCCGATCTGATTGTAGTGATGAAATCTGGATGTTCTGGTAGTTTTGCTGTCAAAGTCTCTTATAACTCCTGTTCTGTGGTTTATGGACTTGCATTTATGGATTGTTTCATTTGACCACCAAGTTGATGTCACCTGCATTGGCTACAGTGAGTGGACGGCTGCAGGACATTTGTAGAAAATTTGATAAGCAGACTTTACCAGTGA
>JAFLJL010007033.1:0-18128 GCA_018398815.1 Conus ventricosus | reverse complement strand
CTCTACTGTAGGAGGGGGAAGGAAAGCATGCCTGCTTTTCCCTCTATTTCTTTGTTTTTCCCTAAATTTCTTGTTGGGCGCGGGTGCAGCCCAAACCCCATTTGTCTCCATATTTACTTTTTCCTGATGGTGCCGACGGTCCCCCCCAATTTTTCAATTTCCCCCATTGGAAACATTTTTTTACGGAGGGGTTTCCCCCTTTTTTAAATCCCCACCACGACAGGACGTTTCGTGGGGGATGGATTTATTTGGGGGTGCCCCTACGAAGTGCCTTTTGGGGGTTGCATTTCCCCTCTTTTTTCCTTTACCAGGGGTATAGCGTCGTTTTCCACTGACTTCCGGACGTGGGGAGGCACTCTTCCCTATGGGCATTGTCGTCAGGAGGGCGATTTTTCCCCGTTTGCGTCTCTCCTTAGGGGAGGTGATTTCCCCTTGTGCGTTTTGCCTTCTTTTGGGGGTTGGGACGTCTCTCCTGGTCCGTTTAAACCCTGTCGGCTTTCTTCATCTCAAGTAATTGTAAATAGGACTAGGAAAGCGTCCCTTACCCCTTTTTTTCCATTTTTTTCCAAAGAGCCCGGGGAGTGTGTCCATTTCTGTGCGGGGTTGCCCTCGGGCAGCCCTGCTTTCCCCTGCGAGAAAAAGTGATTTTATTTCGCTGAAATTCTCCCAGCAATTTGGGAACCGCTTTACACAGCAAAATCGTGTTTTTCGTCTCTTGGTAGGGGCTAACACGCGGGGGGATTTAAAAAAAAAAAAAAAAAAAAAATAGAAAAAGAAAAAGAGAGAGGGGGGGAAAAAAAGGGAAAAAGGGGGGGGGTAAATTTTTCCCAGATTTTTTATACTTATCTCTCCTATTTGGTGCAGCTCCCGGGGGCCCAAAACCTCTTCTGGGGGTGCTAGCCCCAAGTGTCTCTGGTTTGTGGCACGCCTCCCTGGGGCCCTTTTGGGGGCTCTGCCTCCTCTAAGCACAGCCCCTCCGGGGGTGCTGTAGCTCGTGGCTGGTCTCCCTAAAGCACGGTCTCCCCAGTTGTGACGCACTCCCCGCAGCGCCCCACCGCCATCTCTCACACACTGTGTACGGTTGGTGTGTCCGCGACCCCTCAGCCTACTTTATGTGCTATTTCCCACGGGCGCTCCAATAATATCCCTCCGGGACCGCAAAAAAAGGCAAGCAGCGCCGCCTAAAAATGTGCCTCGCGAAGGGCAAATAACAAATTTTGCTATCTGTGCCGCTTCTGCTTTGCTACTCCCCGTACTTAAGGGTATCAAAAATATTTGATAGCGAGAAAACCCTCAGCCCCCAAGGAATAAAACGCAAAAAGTCATATGTGAAAAATTTTGGGCTTTTAAAAGTTACGGGGGGGCGATTAAATCCGGGGAATGACCCACTTTTCGAGCTTACTCATATTTCCCTCTATTTCTTGAAAAATATAAACAGCAGAAAAAATTTTGTAATGAATAAAAAAGCTTGAATTTCGCTCTTTTAACATTAAATTTCATTATCCAAGATGCCGTTCAAGGGGAGAACTTTGCGTTTAAAATTTGATAAAAAACACAACTTGCCTTACACCACATGGCCGTGCCATGTGTTTTCGAACACGCTTCGAAAAATGTTATTTTCCGTTGAAAGGGCCATGGGATGATAATTTTCATAAAATTTTCAGTTGTTCTATCATAAAATGGAGTTATTAAAAAGTTTTTCGATTGGGAAGTTAAACTTCGTGAAACGAAATTTAGATAAAAACCCCGACAGTAAACAAGAAGGCGACCGCTAAAGGGGCCCCGGCCCGCGTCAGTCATTTCGTATAGCCAAGCGGGACGAAAAGATCATAGGCATGGATTTACGAAATGAAAGTTATGGACTTTACTTTAAATTGCATTCATAAAATTTTTGGTTTTCTTTAACTTTTTTTGAAATAAAGTTTTATTAAAGGTTTTTGTTGTCGACAATTCAAAAGGGCGCCAAAAATTTAATTTGATCGAAATCCCATTTTTAGGGAAAATTTGGGCTTCTCATCCAGCACGTTGTAATAAAAAGGAAACATTAAATTTTGTGACTTCAAAACGTATGCAAACTATGTTTCTGGGGTATTAAATTTAAAGAATTTACACAATAAATGGATCAATGATCAAGGGAGGTAAGGGGAAGATAAACCGTGAAAAAAAATCTCGTTGAGACGGTCCCCAAGGAATATCACTCTAGCACCCCCATACAAAACACAATAATAACAAACAAACAAACAAAAAACCCCCCCACCCAATTACAATAAACCCAAAAGCAACAAGACAATGAAGTGGTTTTCCCCTACACTCAAGAGAAAATTCTTTTTTTTCCCTACATTTTCTGCCTCGCACAACCCCTTACCTTACCGGGTCAGCCCCAGTCGGTTTGGGGGTTACTCAGGATTCACCCACCCCTTTCAGGGGAAAATAACTACCAAGTAAGGTCTGCACACACGTCTGCGTGCACTCTCCAACCCGACTTGCAGTTTTCCCAGGGGGGTCAAGCAGCTGTTCCTTTGTCTTTCTGTCAGGTCCACCCCCGGGGCCCACGTGGACTGTCAGAACCGTCCTAGCCGTTGTGTCCCGTTAGGCGTACTGCGCAGTGCTAGGGCAAAATGTCTCCTGGTAACGGGAGGCCCAAGCCTGGTCGTCACTATTTTAAAGTACTGTCACTGTGACGAAGTAGCTCCCTAGCTAACTACAATTGCTAGTCCGCTCTCTTAAGGCCCGAGTGTCGACTCCCAGCAAACTACAAGTTAGCTAGCCCGCTCTCTCCTCAAGGCCCGAGGGGTCCTATTATAACAGAAAGTTCAGAACCGCACTTTCAAGCCCCCTGTCGTACCTGCCGCAGTTCGTCCTGTTTCCCCGTGTCAGTAACCTTCTCACGCGGGTGCACTTCCGTGAGCCCCTAGTGCGCAAAACCGTGCATCACTAACTCCCCCGATTTTTAAATAAAGCTTTTGTCCGGGTTCATGGGAAGGGGAGCTTCACCTCGCTTGAGCCATGTCTGTTTGTGTCGATTTGCAGGTCCTCTGAGATGCTTCCTGTTTGCAGCCGGAGATGCGGAAAAGCACTGTGTGCCAACAGCCCGGGAAAACTGACCCTTTCCAACTGCGACCCCCCCCGGTAAGGCTTTTTCAGCCACTTCGGAGGGTCACAATGCCTAAGGATCACTGTTGGGGCAGGCTCCCGGCTCCTTGTGGATAGTTTTCCCCCCCATTTTTTTTCCCCTGTGGGCCCTCCGCGCCACCAAAGACTGACCTTTAAAATAAACCAAGGGCTGCCGCCTCACCAGCACTTTGGAAGTACCCTGAACCAGCCCCCCCCCCCCCCCCCGATTACTGGCAAAAAGGGGCCTCGTTTTCCCTCGCCCATCCTGGATGCGTCCCCCCCGGGCGGCAGAAAACACTGCTTTCAGGGGAACCGAGCAATCACTTCCCACCCGGTGACACGACAAACCAACCCAGGGCCCCCACAATCCCCTGCACCCCCCTCAGCATACCATCACAGTCTCTCTCTCTCTCGGGGCACCCTAACAGCAAGCAAAAGGGCCAGGGATCCATGTCCACTGGGGCTGGGTATTTCTCCGCCAGCGCCTGCCTCTCGGGGCCCTTTACGCCGTCAACACCAACGTGCCTTCCAGTGAATAGAGCCGGCCGACTTCAATAAAGGTTTCGGAACTGGCCTCCCACATCTGCTAAAGCCTTTGGCCTCCTTCTGGATTGGTAAAGCTGTTTCCCCCACGGGGCTCCCGCCCGCCATGAACCCCACCGCCTTTCCCATTTCCAATGGCCCCAGTACCCCATCCCATTCCCCGCTAAGTGCCTGTGTTGACCCTGCAAAAAAACCTTTGATGAAATGGAAACCTTTCATAAATTTTGCCGGCAGAGGGGGATGGGGGGGCATGACTTTAGGAACTTTTCCTCCCCACACCAGGAAAAACACCTTTCCCCCCTTTTTGGTTTTTCCTGGGCTTTGGGGAACCCGGCCTCCTTCCCTTCCGGGATCTGTGGCGATGTACGAATGGCTTTGGGAGAAGTTCGGGCACCCTGGATCTCCAGGGGGGTTTTGGCCCGTGCATCTTTTCCCTATTGGGGCCCTTTTCGGGGGTTTTCCGCCCTTTCACTAGATCCTAAAAGGCCTGTCTGGGGTTCCTCCGCCCGGGGGGCTAGACTTGCCCAATACCCCTACTGCCCTGATAACCCGGCTGAACTTTTCCAGGGGTCCTCCTGAGCAACTTGTTTTGGGCCGCTGTATTTAAATCCTTATTTGGCATCCTCCCTATTCCCCCTCATGGTCACTTTCCCTTTAAAACCCGGCCCTGCCCCTAGCAATTCAATTAACCTCAGACGAGGTTCCTTCGAATTCTTGCATGGAGTGCTTACTGTCAAGGCGGGTTCGGCCCTTTTCAGGGGGGAAGACTAGCTATGTGGCGGATTTATTGCCAGTGCTCCCCACTGCCTTGGACCTCCCCCCCCGAAGGCTGCCCCTTGGAAACCCTGCCTGGAGATGGTCCTTACTGCATTGCCAAGGGAAGGAACTGGAACCTTGACTGGAGACGGGGGCCCCTTTCCTTCCCCCTTCCATCCCCTTTGCCAACTGTTTCTGCACCACTTCTGGTAACCCTGCTCTTTTTTCCGGTGCCCAAACCTTTTAGTAGAAGCATTGATACCGGAACGGGTTTGTCGGGAGGTTGTTTTGTCCTTTTTTTTTAAGCTAGAAGTGCAGATGAGGGTCAGTTTATCCACCATCATTTTAAAGTTCCAGACCCTGTTTGGGAAAAACCAGAACTGCCTGGGGCTCCCCCCGAATTTTCCTTGGTGCCTCTCCATGCCAGGGAGAGGCGGGTCCACTTGACCTTAGGGAAGGGCTTTTTCCAGGGTTTTTGGGTCTTCCAGATGGGATTTTTCCCTCCTCCTTTCCTGACGCCGTGCAAATTTTTCTATCCCCTCGCCCTGTACATAACTTTCTGGAGGTCTCTAAAGGCTGAAACAGCAAGCACTGTACCCGACTGCCCGGGCCTCATGGGACCCCCGGGGTTCTGGCTGGTTTGCGGGAAACTTAGCGGGGCCTTTTCAGTCACTCCTGGCCCCAAGCGTGCTTCCAATTCATCATCATCTGGTGAAAATGAGCACTGACTGGGTCATCTTGGTGGGGATGGTGAAGAAAATTTGGGGTTTTCCTTCCAAAAACCCCTCCCAGGTAATGCCGACTCTCATTCTCCGCCATTGAGGGCTGTTTTATGCTGTCCAACCTGTACTTGAATGACAGCCGTTTGTGTTTTCCCCTCAAAAACTGGAGATTTGGGGGGAATTTCCGGGGGGTTCCCTCTTGGTCCAGAAAGGGGATGCCTAACAGGGGCTGTTTTTCCCCCCTGCTGTCGAGGGGTCAAAAACAATTCCCCACTCCCTCTCAGGCTCGTGGTGGGCATGGCTGTAAAACCCGTTTCTGTGGACCTACTTTGGGCCTGCTCCAAGTTTTCTCCGAGGGCGGGGGCAGCTCGACGGGGGCCGGTTCGTCCGTCATGCCTCCTGCCACTATCAGGCGCCCCTCCCCATCTCCCTGATCATGGTCATGTTTCCCCAAAATCTTGACGCCCCGGGTCAGTCGTGCTGGGGACCTAGACCTACTTGGAGTATGGGTAAAATCCCGGAATCTTAAGTCAAAGTCCCCGCCAGGTGTCTGTGCGTCGTCCCTGTGACTTTTTTCAGGATTTGACTGCCTCAGACCTGGGTTTTGTTTTCCCCGCCAGAGACTCTGACCCCAAAAACTTGGCAGTGCGTCCGCTAGGGCCACCCTTGACAAACAGAGACCTATGCATTGTTTTTCAATGTAGTTTAGCGGAGACTGGAACTTTGTGCTTAATCCAAATTTTGTTATTATAATTTCAAACTATTTTTAAAAACATTTAAAACTAGGAACATATTACAAAGATTTTCCGATTTTAAACTGGTAATATCGGCGCGAAAATCAACCCAAAACTACCCTTTTACCTGGAGAAGAAGCAACCGTTTCAGCAAAGTCGTTTGGATTTTTTTTTTAGTTTCTGACTCGTTGCTTATAATTAAAAAAAGCTGAAAATTTTCCCGGGGGTACAGGGTGATCATTCACAATTTAACCTAGAATTGAAATTTGGAAAGAAGAAAAAAAAAAATTTTTGAAATTTAAAAGCATCCCTTTTGAAAGATCCAACATGAGACATTATTAAGAAAAACAAAAATGAAAAAACAGATGCGTGTTACCGTACGCAAGAACAAAAAAACGGGAAATTCAAACAGAAATAGAATTTTCAATAACAACCATTTTTTCCTAAAACTTTTCTAATGGAAATCAGAGCAAAAAAAAATTAATATTCAAAAAAAAAAAAAGGGCCTTAACGCGAAAAAGCAAGAGTTAGACCTGAAATCAAGAATGGAAAAAGATAGCTTCAAAAGTAAAAAAGACTTTAAAGCTCTTACAAGGAAAAAAAGAAACAGTTGTAGAAATCAGAAAAATTTAAAATGGACGGATAATCTTGCGCTCCAAACGGATGGGTATCTGTGGAGAAAAAGTAAACAGATACTTTTTTTCCCTTTAAAAAGCATTTGTGAGCAAACAATGGGTTTAAACTTGTAACACGTGGGGGACCGGACACTTTCAGAAACAACGAGATTTTGGAAGAAACTAAAACATTCTATAAAAATTTATGAAGAAAGACAAAACCCAAAATGTTGACTTTGAAGAAAAAATCTTAATTTCCAAAAATAACTAAATTAGAATCGATAAAAGGAAGGTATAATACTAAGAAGAAGCAACGACGCGTTAAAGCAAATGAAAAATGATAAAAATCCGGGAACTGACGGATGACTGTTAAATTTTTTTAAATTTTTTTTTGGAAGCATTGGGGGATTTTTTAGTTGGCCTTAACGAAGGGTTTTAGTGCGGTAAAATGTCCATAACACAAGGAAGGGAAAATAATATGTCTGCCAAAACGATAAGCCAAAAGAATTTTGAAAAACTAGACCGATTACACTTTTAAAATTTAAATATAAGACGGTCAACCTGTATACCAAAAAAATAAAGACAGTGCTTTCCAAAATTAATAAATGAAAATCAACTGGGTTTTTAAAAAAATGATACATTGGGACAATTTGAGAATAAACTCGACATGAGCACTTTTAGAAAGAAGAATTTGCCTGGACGCGTTTTTTGATTTTGAAAAAGCGTTCGATCGGGAGCTGGGAATTTTTTAGAAAAAACTTTAAAGCATTTGGTTTGGTAAGATCTCTTAACGGATTTCTATTTTCTATTGCAATATAAAATCTTTTAACAGTTAATGGAAAAGTTTCGCAAAACTTTGAGTTAAAAAAGGTGTCGTCAAGGGGACCCAGTCCCCCCTATCTATTTTTTTTGTGTGCTGAAAACTAGCATGCAAGAAAGAGAAGATCAAAATAAAAATTATTTATTTCGAAAACTGATTTAAAAAAATCATTTGCGATAAAGACGTTTTTTTCATGGAACAGGAAGGCAAAGAAAAAATTTTTGAAAAAAATTAAACGAGTTTTGAAAAATTCAGGATTAAAACTTAAAATTTGAAAAAAATAAAAGTTTTTGGTTAGGAAAAAAAAAAATCACCTGAAAAAAACTTTCCACATAAGCATATGGGAAGGAACCCCAGAAAATTTCAAATCCTAGGGGCTTTGGTTCCAAACGATTTAACAAATTAACGGAAATCAATGAGTACAAAATTTTTGAAGTAAAAAAATTTTTTTAAGATTTGGGGGAAAAAAAATGTGTACCCCCTAGGAGAGTTGCAAAAACTGAAATCTCTAATTCTTTCAAAGTTAGTTTATTTTTTGTTTTATTTCCTAAACCCCCCAATGTTGAGATTAAATCACTACAAAAGATGTGCTTTATTTCATAGGGCAACAAAACCAACAAAAGTAAAAAAAACCATATTTCCCCGACGACATTGAACACGGGGACTAGGAATCCCGACATAAAAACTTTTAAAAGTCATTAAAAATTCATGGGTAAGAAAGCTTATACTGGATCCAAAAATGGAAAATACTAATTCAGACGCTATGTCCCGAAGTAAACAAAACTCAGTGTTTTTGGAGCAAAAAAAAACTACCTAACAGCCCATGTAAAAATTTTTCGGGGAAATTATTTTTAGCATTTGAGATTTAAATACAAATCGATTTTAATAAAGCAAAGAAATTGTATCGAAACCCATTTTTTTCAACGAGAAATTTTTAAAAACGACCCAAAATTTTTCTTTTGGAGAAATTTTGGGGACTTAACAAAAGTTTTCCCTTTTAAAGAATTCTAACGAAAGGGTGAAATTTTTTAAACTGGGAGGATTTCTGAGAAATATAAAATAAATGTGAACTATCTACGGTTTTTCAGTTTTTCAACAATAAAAGAATACTGAGCAACGTTGGGTATCAACTCCCAAAAGCACTTCAAATAGTAGCAGTGTTAAAAAAGGTTCAAGATTTTTCATAAACATCTTCTGAAAATGCGACAAATTTTTTATATAAAACCGTTTTGAACGGGGGAAAAAAATTTATACTTTGGTTTACTGGAAAATGGTTTTTTAAAATTGGCTAAAAAAATAAAGAAAAAAAAATTGAAATGGTTTCAGTTAAGAAATTTTTCTAGAAAACCTTGTTACAAAAGTTGTTTTTAAACAAATGGGGTAACAAAACGATTTGATGACTTTTTGCAAAAGCGAACGGAAATTTTATCCACCCCTATTTTTTGGCATGTACTTACTCCCAAAAATTTTCCCCGGGAAAATCTGGAAAGTTTCTTAAAAAGAAAACCCCACACTTGTGCGCATTTATTTAAAGTTGTACAATATTTTTTGGCACTGATGAAAAACTCAAACGGACGAAATATTTAATATTTTTATACTAGGGCAAAAAAATTTCATCTACAAAAGTAGATTTAATAAAGTAAACCCAGACTAAATTTTTTTTGTAGAAGATTTTAAAAAGAAACTATCGATTGAAAAATATATAATACTCCGAAATGCGCCTTTGGAGTTTGAAAGAAATGGGCACCTTATTTAGGTCTGCTTGAGGAAATAAATGCCGATTTTGTCAAAAAAATGCCCTTAAAAAAGGGAAACGTCAAAAGCCAGGGTTTTTGTACACTTTTTTTTCAAACATTATATTGACTTATTTATGTCAATTATACTCAGCAATTTAAAAAAGCGGTAACATAAAAGCAACAAATTTGCTAAAAGCCCCGGGTTTTCTTTTTTTTTTTTTTTTTTTTCTGTTCCTTTAAATTTTTCCCCAATAATAAGTAACAACCGGCAAGAAATATCGGACACCCAAAGCATTGTAAAAAGATAGGGAAGGGGGACTATGGGGGGGAGTGGGGTTAAAGAGAAATGAGACTTAGATGAAGTTTGAGTGAAGGGGAAAGGGGGGGGGGGGGAGGGGGAGGGAAGAAGGGGAAGGGGGGGGGGGGGGGAGGGGGGGGGGGAAAGAGGGGAAAAAAAGGGAAAGAAGAAACGCGAAAAAGAGAACTCCCGAAATCAATTGAAAAGAGAAATGATTATCAAAGCAATGCATGGGACTATTGTTTTTCTGTTCTATCATTGAATTATCCCCCTTTAAAAACCCTATTCGGAAATCCTGAATAGATGTCTTTAAAATGAAGTTGATTCGAGCAAAGAAATGTAAACAAGGGGGGGGGAAAAAATTTAAATTAAAAAGGAAAAACAGGGGCAAAAACAAAACAAAAGGGAAACTGGTGCAGTGTAGGTATATGTTTAAAACATCTTGTGTTTTTGTTCTTTTTTCACAATGATGAAATATTTTTGTATTTTCGCTTAATGTAGTTGAAAAAAGTCTGCGCACTGCCTCTTTATGGCTTTTTTTTCCCTTTTGCTGAATAAAACGTTTCTCGGGGGAAAAAAAAAAAAAAAAAAAAGCAGGACCTCCCGCGCCGTGTCCTCGATCCCAGTAAACCAAGTCTAAACGGGCTCGCTCCTTCCTGGGGTTTTCTCACCATTCGAAGGGTGGGTTCCAATTTTTTAGCAGACCCAAAAGAGCCCACTTCCAACCCAAAATGGTTGTCCACAAAGTTTGGTGGATGAGTTGGAACTGTGGCACTCGGCAGAAGGAACTGGTATCACTGGGTTCAGCAACTCGACTTAAGCTTTTGCTTGGTCCTCCGATTGAAGAAGGACAAAATCATCCATGACTGCTGCCTCCCATGTGGGTAAGATACTCTTTTCTTTCTGCCCCCCAATGTTGCGGCCATTTTGGGCTCTATAAATCTTCATGGCACCCCTGGCTGCATTCCGAAATCAACCATTCGAGCAGTCGTCCTGTTTTGCCACAAGGAAAGGAGATCATCATGGATAACCTCAATTTCCCCTTCCTTTCCCTGAACACCCAAGCTCACTGCACAATCCAAGCTGTGTTAACATTCACCCTATGGTCTACTGAATAATCGCTTTCCCCCCTTTTACCTAAGGGCAACTGTGAAATACTAGTTTGGAGTACAATTATACCTGGTCTGTGACAACAAAACCAACAACCCAACGCTATTAACAACTATCTGTTTGTTGTTAACTTACAGCTAGGTTTGTACAAACTGAAACGTGCTAAGATAGACCCACTCCAACAACTCGGAAGTGAAGTGTATTTTCCCTAACACTCAAGAAGTTCTTTATATACCAAGCCTCCTGCAACTCGCACACACAGCTCCTACTAACCTGGCCCGTCCAGACACTGGCTTGGGGGGTTACGTCAAGGAATTCATTCCAAGCCCTTCACTGGCATGAACAACCAATAAGGGCTGTCACACACAGTCTGCGACGCACACTGTCCAAGCTGGCTAGCACTTTTCCTCAAGAGGGTCAAGCAAGCTGGTACTACTTCCTTTTCTGTCAGTGTCCACATCCGGCCCAGCATTGGTACTGTCAGAACTCGTCCTAGCCTTTTGTCCCCGTCTACTCTGTACTGTCGCAGTGCAGGCAAAACTGTCTCCTGGTAAAATGGAGGCCCAAAGCACTGGTCGTATCACTAGTTGTTAAGTTACTGTCACACGTGTACGAAGTACTCCCGTAGCTACCTACAAGCAGCCTAGTCCGCTCTCCTTAAGATCCGAGTGTCGAAGCTCGCCTAGCTCTAACACAATTAGCTAGTCCGCTCTCTTTCCTCAAGCCCATGTCACTATTACTAACAGCAAGTATCTGAACCGCACTCTCAACCCCCTGTCTTACTGCCGAAGTACGTCTCATGTTTACCCGAGTGTCATGAACACTTCACACGCGAGTGCACACCGCTGACTCGCCTACGAGCGCAGAAACCTGTGCATTCACTACACTCCCCCTGACTTAGATGAAACCACCTATTTGTCCAGGGTTGCAGTGAGGAAGGGAGCGTCTTCACCTCGCCTGAGCCCATTCGGTTTAGTGTTCGATTTCAGTCCTCTGAGAGTGCTTCCTGTTTAGCAGCCGGAGATCGGAAAGCACTGTGTGCCAACAGGCCCATGGAAACGATCCATTGCCAATCTGCGACCTCGTCGTAAGGGTTTTTTTTTTTTTTGTTTTTGCTATTCAGCCACTTCGAAGGGTGCAGCAGATGCCTAAGGTTCACTGCTATGCAAGGCTCCCAGCCTCCGGTGCTGGATAGTGTCCCCCCAGTTTTTTCCCTTGGGTCCATCGCGCCACCAGAAGCACATGCCTTTCAAGCACCAGGACTGCTGCCGCCTCAGCCAGGCACCATCGGAGCTACCCTGAAGGTCCACCCACCCCCCCCCCTCCCCCCGATATACTGGCAAAAAGTGGCCATCGCTTCCCTCTGCCCATCCTGGATGCTTAACTCACCCAGGCGTACAGACGACACAGCATTCAGGGAACCGAGCAATCACTTCCAGCTTACCCGTTACACACAAACCAATCCATGGCCTGCCACAATGCCCTGCACACCCCTCAGCACTACATCACATCTCCCTCAGGCACCCTACAGCACAGAAGCTCAGGGATTCCATGTCCACTGGTGCTTGGGTACTTCCCCTCCGCCAGGCACTCTTCTCTCTGCTCATACTAGCCGTCGAACACCAACAGTGCCTCCAGAGAGTGAGAGCCGGCACAACTTCAGATTTAAGTGTTTCTGGAAACTGGCTCCTCCCACATGCTGGCTAAAAGCCTTCATGCCTCCCTGACATTGGTGATGACTGTATTGCCCCAAGGCTGGTGCAGTGCCTGGCCCGCCGATGAACCCACCGTCTTTCCCAGTTTCCACATGGCCACCATAGCCATGGCCATGCCTGTCTAATGTTGTCCGTCCCTGCAAAACAACCTTTGATAAGATGGCAACCTTTCATCAAATATGCCAGGCAATGTGGATGCAGGCAGAGCTTTAGGAATACTTGTTAGTCCTCCCCACACCCAGAATCAAACACATCTGCCCTCTTTTGGTTTCCTCATTGGAACCGCCCTCCTTTGCCTTCCTGGATCTGTGGCGAGTACAGACATGGCTTTGATGAGAAGTTTCTGGCATCCTGGATCTCAGCAGTAGGGTTGAGTCCGTTCATCAATTCCAGTTGTGGCCCTTTGTCCGGATGATTCCCTGTCCCCTTTCACTCAACCTATAAAGGCCTGTCTCGGTTCCTCCTCCTAGACACACCTACACACTATCCACACATACACACACACATACTAACAACAACAAATTCACACACGGACCACACTACCTCACACACAAAGACGTTGTCGCATAGGATCAATAACCAAGGACAGGTACTGCGTAAGTTTAGATGTGTACTCACCGAATAATAGTACTCAGGAACATCGCAGGAAGGAAAACTAAGTTATAGGAGGAGATGGCTTGGGACACTGACTAGACAGTTGTTTGGAGCTGCAAACGAGATTCGCCTGTAACTACCATTACAGGTGAGTATTAGACAGATAAGGAGAGAAAAGAGAGAGAGCGATGAGAGAAGCGAGAGAGATAGAAAGAGAGAGAAAGAGAGGAGAGAGAAGAATAGAGAGAGAGAGAGAGAGAGAGAGAGAAGTTAGAGAAAAGGTAAAAGGAAAAGAATTTATCATTAATTACAGATTTTGAAATAGATTACTAAACACGGACTTCATTCGGTGTATCAGCCCTTCCTGGAGCTGTGCAGTCGCAGAAGTATTGTGGCTCCCAGTTCTGTGCAGCACCTATTGTCTCCAGATTTGGAAAGAACCTAGCAGAAGAGGACAATGACCTGCGGCAAGTCGTGAGAGAATTTTGAAAACGTTTTTGTCGTGTTTGACCCACTATGTATTTTTGATTGTCCCCCTGGTCGAACTCTCCGACATTGTTCCTGTATTTTTAAGCCATCTTTGATTCTTCATAGGAAAGTATAAACTGTTTTCTCCATTGAGGAGGATAAACCGGTAAAAGCTGTACAAGTAAATTACTATTTATAATAGATGAAATTTGGTCCCAGCTAGTGGATCTGTGGAATGTTTGTACCTCCACTGGGAGAGTAGGAATCGGAATATAAATCTTGGAAACCAAACCTGATGTATATGCTTGAAAAGTTAACATATAGTAAAATTATTCCCCGGAGAGGAGGGGAGAAGAAAAGTAATAGTATGCGCCTCTGGTTTTTTGGAGAGATTAGCGTGTGCCACGTAGTTAAGCTGAGCTGAGTGTGAGGATGCATTTGTGCTCAGTGTTGACAATTCACGAATTTTGCCAATTTTTCTCCATCAATTGTTTTTTTTCTCCTCCTCTCACCAAACCTTCTCCCCCACCACCACTTCCCCCTTCTCCCTCATTTTTGTTTGACAACTAACGTGCTTCACCCCACCCCTACCCCCATCACCACCACCTTCACCCCTCTCCTACTGCTAACCATCCCTTCTCCACTTCAAATATAGCCAAGCCTTTATACATTGAAGATCACTTTCCTCCATTGTTTAAATCATGCTATCCGATGCAGATTTGTGGATGGATGTATTATACACAACACAAACACACAAGCACAACAAACATGCACTCACACAAGCAGTGCAAGCGAACATGCACACACACACACCACACACATATATAAATATATATACTGTATATATATATATAATATAATATAAATATATATATATATATCAATATATATAATATAAAAAAAATATATATATATCTATATATATATATATATATAAAAAACTAAGCTTGCTCTTAATGTCTAGAAGAAGAAAGTTCATTGCAAACACCAAGCTGCTCTGTAAGTTTCTGGAACGGAGCTCGTACATATCCCTTGAATTTATTAGTTTGTCAATATATATAGATATATATATATATAAAATATATATAATATACTAATACAACATATATATTACAAACATACACATATATATGTAATAATATATAATATATGAAAAGTTCCCTTTGTCTCTCACCTTTGTCCGCACAAATCCTCATACCTGTCTGCCGTCTCCCCCCCCCCCCCCTCCCCCCAGGCATGCATTTCCTTTCTTTTCTAGCTCTCCCCCTCCTTATTTTCTGTTTCTTTCTCTCCCTCTCTCACATTTTCTCCATCTCTCTCTCTGTGATGGAGTTGTTCGTGAGGTGTGTGTTGTGTTGCGAGTGTTTTGTGTGTGTGTGTGTGTGTGTGTGTGTTGTTGTGTTGTGTGTGTGTGTGTGTTGTGTGTGAGTGTGTGTTGTGGTAGCGGTGGTCCAAGAGTGCATGTGATCGCCTTTCATGCAACAGTTTTTAATCACATGCCCTCATTTTACCTGAACAGAATTTTCCCGTAAATGAGTCATTTCACATTCACTACACACACACATGCAATGCATGCACACACACACACGCACAACAGACACGTGACGCGTAAGCACACATACATCACACACACACAATTTACCATTTTTATACCAATCCAGACCTGCAATGTTGTCATTTCTTTGAGGATTTGTTTGGGTTTTTTTTTGTTGTTTGTTTTGTGCTCTCTTCCTCCTCCCATTCGTGTGTGTGTGTGTGTTTGTGTGTGTGATGTGTGTTTGTGTGTTGTGTTTGGTGGTGTGTGTGTGTGTGTGTGTGGTGCACATCGCACAAAAATAAAGGAAGATAAACGGGCAGACAGACCACAGACTGACTTCAGAATAGCATTTGCACATATACAAACTTGTGTGGATTGTGCTTCCTATATATCTTAATGATTTAAAATCTTACAGATTTAAAACCATGCCATTTATGTGAAAGTTGTATTCTGTAGCTTGGTATACTTTACCTCCTGCAGAGCCAGGTCAGAAAAAAACCACAGAATGCTCAATCCTGTATAGCTCTCCATGTGTGCTTGACTGAATGATGTGTGAGTTAATGAGAGGAATGAAATAGATTACAGTGACAATGGCTTGTATCGATCACCTGAAACACTCTTGGAGACACCTGGAACTGAATGATGTGTGAGTTGGTGAGAGACAATGAAATGAGATGACATTGACAATGGCTTGTACTCGCACCTGAACCTCTTGGAGTCACCTGATGCATCTTAACATGACCATGTCACTGAACACATTAATACAGGGAAGTGGTCATCGTGTAGGGCTGTTTTTTTCCACCCTGCCACAAGGCAGCCACACTCCATCATCAAGAGGACAGAATATGAAGTCATCACACATCTAATTCCATTCCCCAGACACTGCTATGCTGACAGAACAAAGCACATTCGTGCTTCACCATTTCATGAACTCTAGTCCAGCATCACATTACATGGTGACTCCACAATCAAGTTCATGTGTGACCCATTCTGTTCTCCATTCCATATCATGACTCTGTCCCAGCATCAGTACATGTGTGACTCCACATCAATACATGAGACTCCCCGCATCATACATGTGTGACTCCAATCTGTGCTCCATTCCATTTCATGACTCTGGCCAGCATCAGTACATGTGTTACTCCTATTTTACACCATCTATATTTGTTTGCATTTATACAGAGAATGTATTGTTCAATCGCATCACAATTTCATGTTGAAAATGCCCATCCACATCTGCTACAACCAGCAACAAAAGAAAACAAAGTTTTCTGTTTTTCAAATTAGACAAACATTCTGTGCCAAATCAACATCCCAAACTGTCCCAATAAACAACAAGAAATCATCATTGAATCTTCTCTCTATTAAAGAATCACCTGTGATTGCATAACCGAATGTACATGTAGTTTATGTGGCTGAGCATGTGAAGGTTGTACAATGTGAAACTGCGGACTTGACAGTGCGAGAACAGAAGACAGACAGACAGCCAGGTACATACAGAGCAAATTAAAGTGAAATGATTAACATTGGTTAATGATTGAGAGAAACAATGAACATACATTTTTAAGTGTGATAGATCAACATACGATACACAGTTCCTGCACAACCAACAACAAACAAAAAGTACACAAATATTCATTTGTTTTAATGACAGGAATGATTAACATACAAACCCACAAAAAACATATTCAACTCTAAATAATTAATAGAGACCACAATATTGCAGTCCAAAACGATTCATGTTTGCAACGTCACTGAAAAAAAAAACAATGCAGACAGAGAATCAATTCATAAACATCAGCATTTTTGTTTACATACCCACACACATATGTGCCTACATCACACACACATTGCTCCTAAGTCTTTTCCAGAAAACATTTCCCTCTAACAACACAAGGCCAATGTAACACTCTCACACTCTTTTTCCCAAACTAACTTCTTATTTCCTAGCTGTGTCCCAATTCTTTAATTGCATCTTGTAGAATGCTGTGTTTATCAACAGCAAACATTGATGCCATGCACTGCTATAACACTCGCACTCACACACACACAGACAAACACCACACCACGTGCTAAAAAACCCACAAAAGACCATCGCCTAGTAAAAAAAAATAAACAAGTAAAATCTTTTCTTCGGCTTCTTTCGTGCACCGACAGAAAAAATCTTTTTTTCCTTCCCACGTTGGGCCATGTGCATTACAACTAAAGTAAACTACCATGCAAAAGTCTTCAATCAAAAAACCCCAAAAAAGATCACTGTATATCTTTCCTGATTTAAAATAAATTTTTGAAACAAATTCACATGACATTCACTTTTGAGCAGAAACATTTTAACATCATACTGAAAATTTGTAAAAAAACCTTTTTAGAAAAAACTTGTACTGGCCGTTGCCGTCAAACCCGATTAGCTTTTCGCTTTTGGGGTTAAACGCGTTAGCATTGGGAGCTTAAACGCGATAGCCCCCTGGGTTTTGGTTGTATGACGCCCTATTCGCGATTAATAGTCCCGCGTTTAGGGGCAGACGGCGCCAAATTATAGTTTTGGGCAAAACCGGGGGTCGCAGGCACGCTTCGGTTTAGTCTACCCCCTTCGTGGAACTTTCGCGGGGACGGCTTTCGTCTTTTTTGGGGCCCAGTCGAAGTTTTTATTGTTTGTGTTAGATCTCCCTTGCCAGGGAGAATTCAAAGCGCCCTGGAAACCAAAATTTCATGTGAAAAAATTCGAGATTCTGGAAAAAATGCGTTAAGTGCAGCATTTTACTCCATATTTTTGTTTTTCAGTGTCCTAAGGATGTAGGTCAGGTGTAGTTTCTCCAGGGGGAAAATTTAAAAAAAAAAACTTCCCCCCCCATTCTGATTCAGGTTCCCGTTTTGTGTGTGTGGCGAGAGGGGCCAAAGTTTAATTATTTTTGCATTTTTATGGCCGCGGATTAAGTTTTACAATGGTAGCAGTTTCCGTTTTTAGTGTGTATTTTTTAGGGGGGATTAAGTGTGTGTGTGTTTGTGTGTGTGTGTGGTGTGTGTGTTTTTGTGTGTGGTGGCGCGCGCGCGTGCGTGCGGGTGCGCGTGTCTTTTGTATGAGTTGTGTTTGTATTGTTGGGGTTTTGGTTGTTGGGAGAGAGAGAAAGAGGAGAGGAGAGAAGAGGGGAGGAGAGAAGAGAGAGAGAGGAGAAGAGAAGGGAGAGAGGAAAGGGGAGAGAGAGAGAGGAAGAGAGTGCGAGCCAATGCAAAAGCGTCATATTTGTGGATGTATGTGAATATATTTTTTATTCGTTAATCTGTAATTCTGGCGATTCCCCCCCAAATGCCCCGCACTTGAAAAGTAAAAATTTGTGTTTACAGGTCCATACAGAGAGTATGGTTTTGG
>JAFLJL010007032.1:0-11448 GCA_018398815.1 Conus ventricosus | reverse complement strand
GTGGGGGATGGGGAAAAATAAAAATAAATGCTCTCAAAATGAGCCTTCAGAAAGCTTATATTCTCCAAGGGGAACATCCCCCCACCACCCAATCCACCCACTCAAGCACAACTGTTAGTGTCAGATCATCTGTCATTTGCAGGTATGAATGCGTATCTCCCCCTATTCTTAAATCTAAGACATAAGAGCAAGCTTTGGTTATAATTCAATATTTCTTGCAGTCATTGCAACACCAAGCTGCTCTGTAAGTTGCTGGAACGGTGCTCGGTATTTATCCTTGGAATTATTAGTTTGTTGTTTTTTTAGTCCCTTGCGGATTCAATCCAAGAACTGGCCCTCACACTTGTGTCTTAGAGGATATCTTTTTATATTTTCTACTTTTCACAAAAATGTAGCTTGTTTTTGCTCTTCATGATTTCTTTTGCTTCTTAATGGCACCTTTGGTTGTTTTTTTTGAAAACTCAACAAACATCCTACGGTATTGCACACCAGCCTTTTCTGGATGCATTCTTCTTAAAACTGAAAAGGCAGAGGAGTCAAATTACCACTTTCCGGGGGTCACTGAGGAGAATCCACCAAGTTTCGAATATCGAAATGACCAGGAATTAATGTTAGTGAGTTTCCCTCCCTATGGAGATGTCTCTCTCCGCCTTGGAGAATATAACTTGCTGAAGGCTCATTTTGAGAAGCTTTTATTTTATTTTTCCCCATCCCCCACCCCAAGCACATACTGTTAGTTAGGCAGAATCATCTGCCACTGCAGGTATGAATGCGTATCCCCCCTATTTCTTCAATCTAGACATAAGAGCTAGCTTTGTTTATAATTCAATATTTCTTGCAGTCATTGCAACACAAGCTGCTCTGTAATTTGCTGGAACGGTGCTCGTACTTATCCTTGGAATTTATTATTTGTTGTATATATTATAATATTATATAAAATATAAATATATAAATATAATAGGCTTTTTTTTTAACTCTAGTGCTGATGGAATTTACATTCGCATTCCTTGTCTAGTAGTTACTCACAGCCATTCTGGCTTTGACAAAAAATATCATCTCTCTCCTCTAAACTCTCTCTTCTCCCCGTTCTTTTTCCTTCCCCCGAAAAACCATTAAAAAAGTTGATACCCCCAACAATATCCAGTATAAAACCCTGAGCAACACCACCCATTTTTTATTTTTTTTTTTTTTTGGACTGTCTACAAAAGGGAAAACCCCCCCTGCTTGCGCCCCCTGTTATTTCTTCGCTTTTAGGACATTAACCGGGCCTGTTTTAATAAATTCAAATTTAAAATGGTTCATTCACACAGTACATATGCAGCAGACATACACAATCTGCCGAAACCCCGGGGGAATATATGCCCCTAGTCTCTTCTTCCTTTTTTCCACCAAACCCACACTTCCCCCTCCTACCTTTCCTGGGGGACCCCGGGGGAGCCCTTGCCTAACCCTACTTATTGACCCTACTCCCCTACAACGCCCAAAATTTTTCCCATCTTTGCCCTTTCCCATAAAATGTCGGATAATGGATTTACCTATCCTGAACGAAAAGTTACCCTGAAATGAACACAGCATGAGGGGCCCAAAAGGGGAGCGCTAAATAATTCAGGGAGGGGCCAGTAAAAAACCCCCCCGGGGAAAACCCTCCCAGCCCACAATCTTTTTGGAAAAAAATGTAGCAATCGAACCCGCGCCCCCCCCCTCAGGAAAGCCGAATAGAGTGTTTAAACCAGTATTTTCATCGTCACAGGCCCCGAAAAAAACCTAATAGAAATCTGGGAGTAGAAAAACCCTATAACCCAAACCATTAAACGGGAGAAGAGGGGGTTGCAGGACAAAAAATGGGCGCCAAGACAGTCCTTTTTTCCGCCAAAAGAGGGTAACAGGTCTTTTACAATGTTTTAAAAGGGGTTTCCCAATGCCCCTTCTTGAAAAAAACATTGTACAGAGAAAACATTGTCTGGCCTGCAGCTGGGTAACCCCAGTTAAAATTTTAAGCCCCCAACCCCCGGGCCAGGGGAGTCCGAAATGCCCCTTTGCATCCTGTCAGTCCCATTTCTTTAAAAACCGAGGATAAAACACAGAAATCCGAAGGGAAAACATTTTTTTTCACCCCCCATGCTGTGAGCATTTTTAAAAATAGAAACCCATAGGTTTTGTCAGTGCAGCCCAATTCCTTCACGGGACGCATCCTTAAAGGGGGCTGGGAGGTACATGCAGTAAAAAGGTCTTTGGGTGACCCGGGTTTCTAAATCTGGCTTTCCGTGGGACCCACAAGAAAAATTTAAAATGCCCCCAAACCCTCATCACCCAAACCCCGCCCCCCGAAACCCCAGGTTTTTTCCCCTAACTGTGCCAATTTGCATAAGGGGGCATCAATGCCCGGGGACCCCTTTGGGGTTTAAAACCCAAAATACTCCCGGCGCCCATGTGATGAAAGGGGCTAGTGTTTCCTGTGGCCCCCTTCATGATGGGGTTTTTCAAAGAAATGATGGCGGGTGGTTTGGAACACTCGTGCGTTTGGGAAACAACGGGACAGCCCCAAATGGATTGCGCACAGAAAAAGACACCCTTCTAGTCCCTGTCCCAAACAAATACAATGCCCTGACGTTACCCCCAAACCCCAAGGGAAAAAAAAACCCTCACATTTTTCTTTTAAAAACCCCCCAAGGCAAAACCACACTAAATAACCCAGGGAAACAACTGTTTCCACCGTCCCTCAATCGGCCCCGTCCCTCTGATGAAGCGGCCCAGACAACGGCCCCTGTCCTCCAGGACTGTCGGGTCACCATTTCAAAATGAAGGAGGTTGGTAAACTTTCCGCCCTTTTGGGACAAATGAAAAGGGTTTTTGGGCTGCCCCCGCTCGGGGAAAATTTGTTTGCCCTAAAGTTGATTTCGATGTGCCGGCCCGTTCGAAAAGTGGCCCACCCTTAAAAGGGAAAGAGAGAGAGGGGAGAGAGAGAAGAGGAGAGGGGAAGAGAGAGGGGGAGAAAAGGGGAGGGCGGGGAGGAGAAGGGGGAGTGAGGAGAGAGAGGGGAAAAGAGAGCTGCTTCCCCTTTTTTGTTTTGTGGTTTTTTTGTTTTTTAGGTAAAGGACAATTAAACGGAAGTTAAAAAGGTCCTTACCAAAAAAAATCCCTTTATAAAACCAAATAACTTTTCCCAAAAAAGCCCGGATTTTTGGTTTTAAAAAGTTTCACGTTGCCCTTTAAAAAACCCACTGATTGTTTATGAATGTAAAGGGAAAACAACCCGAAGATAAAATCCCGGCTTTTCCCCATTGGCCCTTTTTCCTGTTGAAATTTAAATTTGGAAATCTGACAAGGAAAATTCCTCTAAAAAAAATGGAACCTCGTTTCGTAAAAAAAAGGGCCCAAATTGGGTAAAAAGGTTTAAATTTGGGGCCTTTAAAAACAGACTTTATCGTAATATTTTAAGGGCCACGCCATTTAAATTTAAATCGAAGCATGAAAAACATGCCACAAATTTCCCATCCCAAATTTTTGGGGCCAGTAACATCAAAAAAAACCTTATCGTCTCCAACAAACATGTTTTTCATCCTTCTAAATAAAGAAAAGTTCAAAAAATTATCTACCCGACAAAAAAAATATAAAAAAAATTTGGAAGTAAAAAAAAAGATGAAAAATCATGCAACAAAAAAAAAGAAAAAAGAAAATTGCTTTATTTTTTAAAATTTCCCCAAAAAAAGTGATTTCCAGACCCCCCCTCAAAAGTATTTGGACAGCCCCGGGGTTTGTGAGATAAACCTAAAGTACAAAAATTTTTTTAAACCCACCCCCAAAGTGTTATGCTAAAGTTTTAAATGCTTCAAAATAAAAGGGAAAAGTTCAAAGAAATCTACCCAGAGAAAACCCCATGTAAAAAAAAATAGGGGAAAAAAACCCAAAAATTTTGCAGCAGAAAAAAGGGAAAGGCAAATATGCAATATCAGTTTAAATTTCCAAAAAGGTTTTTTTTTCCGATCCCCCTAAAAAAGAAATTTCGAACAATCTGTTTGGGAGATAAAACCTGTGCTTCATTTTCCCTTTATTCCCACAAAAAATAATTACCAGAAAGTATTTTTTTTACTTTAAAACCCCAAGCAAAGAAAGTGAAATGTTCACCGGGGGGGTTTTTTTCCCCGGGGTTTTGATAAAGGGGCTTTTTAAAGAGAGAAGGGGAAGAGAGGGGAGAAGGAGAGAGAGAGAGAGAGAGAGAGGCGGGGAAAAGGGGAGAGAGGAGAGAGAGAGGGGGAGAGAAGGGAGGAAAAGAGAGAGAAAAGGAGAGCGAAGGAGAGAGAGAGGGGAGAGGGGAGAAAAGAAAAGAAGAGAGAGGGGAAAAGGGGAACAGAACGGGAAAAAGCACAGAATTTTTTTTAAAAAACCCAAAGCCCTTTTGAAGGGTTTGGGGAACAATGAAATGAAAAAATTCATACAATATGAATGAAACTGTCACCCCAACAGGGGACATGAGAAGTAGATTATTTTTTTCCCGGCTTATATGGACAAATAATGAAATTTCGAAAAAAAGTCAACAATTCGCACATTTTTTTCTTCACAATGTCACATAAAGTAACAATACATTTGAAAAACCCCGATACAGTTTTCCCCTAAAAGGTTCAAAAATTTTTAAAACGACTTTTTTTTGGGGAGCGCAGTAATTTTAAATCTAAAATTTTGGGGAATTCATTAATCCCTTTGGGTTGTCTTGAATTACCCTTTAAAATTCATCAAAAGCGGGCCCAACAAAAACCCAAAGGGGAATTTTTCCCTCTGTAGCAGTTTACAAAATAGGCATTTCTTTAAACCCGTTCTTTAAATTCCCTTTTTATATTTGATTTGTGCCTGGTCAATCGGGAAACCCCAAAATAAAAAACTTTTTACTAGTATCAAAAAAACCTGCCCATATCCAAAAGTAAGTAGGTCCAGACCCCGAAAATGTCTTGGTTCCTATGGGTTTAAAAATCTATCACTTTTCTTTCATAGGGAATTCCAGTTTTCCCCCAAAAATTTCGATAAACCCTTTTTGTCAAAAACCTCTCTTAAAAAAAAATCTGTGTATTTAACATTGGTTTCAATACAAAAACAAAAGCCAAAAATTTTAAAGCATGCCGAACTTTCGAAACCCCCCAATTTTTTTCCCCCAACGAAAAAAAAAAAATTTGTAAAAAACGTATTATATGTTTTCCCATGGAAGTCTATGGTCCTCCTTTCCATTTAATTTTAAACCCCGTGTTAAATCAGAAACATAAAATAATGGGCCCATGGGAATCGATTAAATTCGCATACACAAGATAAACCTTTAAAACGAAAAAATGTCCCTTTAGTCAAAATAAAGCGTATATAAAAAATTTAAAAAATGCGGGTTAAAGGCTCCCCCATCTTTTTTTGGGCACAAAACCCCCTTTTCACATAAAAATTCAGTTTTTCTCATGCCCCTTTTTGGGCCAAAATTAACACCTGTTTTAAAAACCAAAATTAACACGCAAAACCTCTAAAAATCAAACGTAATCAGCAATTAAAAAGGGGGGGCTTAGGCAAGATAAGTTGGGGTTTATCGGGAACCCGCATTTTTTAACAATTCCCCCGGGGGGTTTAAAAAAATTTGGGGTTTTTACAGTAGCCTTCTCCTTCCAGCATTTTAAAAAATCAAACAAAAAACCCCCTTTCCCATTTGATTAGTTATTTTTTACATCCTGAATTTAAAAGGCCCTAAATTTAAATTTTTTAAAAATTGAATTTTTTCCGAAAAACCCAAATATAACGTAATCGCAAACCCGCCTTAATTGAGGGCCGTGTTGAGGAGAACGGACGGGTTCCTTTAAAAAAAAATTTGCATTTTTTTTAAAACTTTTTTTTTTTAACAGGGGACATACAAAAAAGGGGTTTCCGAAAATCAGGGTTTTATTCCCTTCAAATTGAAAAACATTTTTTTACTAAATTAAAAATTGCATTTACTGTAAAAGCCAAAGGTTTTTAAACCCAAGGCTTTAGGAAAAGTGAAACTCTCTTCTTTTTTTTTTTAGGGGGGAAATTTGTATAGTAATTCTGAGGTTTCCCTTCGTTTTTTTTTAAAAATAGGCCAGATTCGTTTAATACTTTTTTTTTAAAAAGGGAAAAAGTTGTAAAAAACCTTTCAGTTATTTTTCCATGGTTATTTGATTGCCCCCCTCGTTAAAATTATTGACCCCGTTTTTCCCTGACCTTTTTCCAGATATTTTTTAACCCAAAACCCTTAAAGCCAATTTCTTAAATTAAAAATGGTTACTGCCACTTATTTTTTGGAAATCTTTTGTTTTTTTCCCAGGTTTTGTTGTTATGCATTTGTCTATAATTTTTTATCAAAAGGGCTTACATGTTGATAATTAGTATGAAAAATTTGAAAAATTTAAAAAAAATTTTTCCCCAAAAATAACAGTTTTCGAGTGTACCCCCCTTGCGAAAAGAATGATCAAAACACTGAAAAAAGGGGTCTTACAAATTTTTTGAAAATCCCACAAAACATGAAAGTAAAAAAAACCCCAAGGGAAATTTGTTGTTCTTGATGAAAAATTTTCTAAATTTTGGGGGTACTATTTTTTAGGAAAAAAAGGGGCAAATCATGTTTTCCGCGGTAGTTCATAACTGTCATTACTATTTATTTTTTGGGTTATTTTTTAGATTTTTTTGGTTTACTTATTTATCCCCCTTGTCAAAAAATTTTAACATCTTTTAATTTGGTTTTTGGTTTTGATGATGGTTCACATTTCCAAATGTGAAAAAACATTTTTTTTTTTTGTTTTCTCTGTGGGGTTTTGAATAATTGAGCATATAAAAAACCCCCCTAAAACAACAAAAAAAATTTTGGGGGGGGGGCTAACAACATTACAAACACCTGGGATTCCTTTTTGTTGTCCTAAAGTCCCCTGTGGAAAAATCTGTTGTTACTGGGGGGCCCCCCAAAAATCCTAGAAAGGGGCAAATTTTTTTATTGGGGTAGGCTCGTACCTCAATCACTGTTTGTTTTCTTTTTCATAAAGACTTAATTTTGGTTTTTCTTTCCCCATACCACCCAAACCCCTTTATGCAAAATAACAATAAAAGTAAATTTTGGGAGCCCCCCGGGGAAGGCCGGGTGCATTTTGGTGGTTTTTTCAAAAAAACCCGTTTTTTGGGTATACTTAAACAAATTGCCCATATAAAATCAGTGTAAACAATGAAAAATGATTGACTGATTGTTTTAACCTCACACTAACACAAAGACGTCATTTTTAATTTCCCAAGGGAAAGTTTTGGGTTTTTGAGGACAAACTGTCAAATTGGGGGGGCTTTGTTTGGGGGAAGGGGGATAATCAGCTTTTCAAAGGGTTTTCACTAAAATGTTTAAAAAAATTAACCCCTTTGATGAGTTATTTGTTGAAAATTTTTTTTGGTTACTTTTTATACTCTTTTCTACCTTTCCCCATCAATTTTTTATTGGTTTGGTTTGTTATGGGTATGGTTTTTCCCTTAATAAAAGTGATAAAAACACACACACACACACACACACACCACACACCCACCCCCCCCCCACACACACCAACACCAAACACACCCACAAACACAAAAGCATCCCCCCAAACCCCCTTTTCCAAAACACACACACCACAAAACCAAAACACACCCAAACCCCCACCCACCCCCCACACACCCAAAAACACAAAACACACGAACACACACCAACCCCCACACACACCACCCCAAACACACACCCACACACACCCCACATAAGCAGCCCACAGTTGGCACACACACACCCCACCCCCAACACAACCCACACACACACACAACACACACACCAACCAAAAAAAATGCTACCCACAAACAAACTTCCACAACAACCACACCCACCACCACACACACCACACACACCCACACACCACCACACACAAAAAATTTACAATTGCACAAACCCACTAAAATATTTCCCCCACAATGGGTTTAAAAAACCACAAGGAAAAAACAAAAAAACTGCTTTTGGGTGAGTGCTTTGTGGGTTTTACAAAATTAACAAAAAATTAATGGAAAACTGCATACAGAAAAAAATAATGTTTTGCGCGCGTGCGACCCACACACCCCCCACACAACACCACCCACCCACCCCAACACACACCACCCAAAAAAAAAACCCCCACCACACAAAACACACTCACCCACACACCGTCCCCCCCATCCATACAGTCATTTTTTGCCATAAATTTTAGGTTTTCCCGGGGGAAGGGGGAAAGGGAAAAGAAATACAGAAAATGAATAGTCAAGGATGACGGAAAATGTATTAAAAAACCCAAAAAAAAAAAACAAAAAAAAACCCCAACCCCCCGAAAAAAAGGGCTACTTTCCTGAAACCCCCTTTTTGGTCATGAAGGAACTGAAGACTGGAACTTTGTTACAGCGGGAAAATTGGCAAAAGTTGACTTTCAGCCCCCAAAATTCCCCTAAAAAAACTGCAAGGTTGAAGGGGGTTTCACCTTTTTTCCCGCCTTCTTTTTTTAGCTTTGCTGGGCCACGCCCCTTTTCCACGCCCCCCCGGGCCCCTTTCCCGGGGGCCTTCACCCCCGTTCTGAGCCTAAACCCTGGCCACCACCCCGTTCGTCGAGAAAGGAGGGGGGGCAGTGCTCGTTCACCGGGCCCCGTTTGGCCCCCTTCCCCTTCGTGCCCCCCTAACGGCTCTTTCTTTATGATGTGTTGTGTACAGAAAAGTGAAAACCACGTCATCACCGGATGTAAACTCCCATAAAGTGGGGTAGTGCGGGTTCCCCTCTGTCTCCCCTATCGCTAGTATCAGGGGTTCCCCATCCCCAAAGGTCTTCTTCATCACTTTTGATAAATTTTTTAAAGTCAATTTAAAATATAAGGGGGAGTGTGAACCCTTTGGAAAAGGGGCGGGGTCGACGATGTTAAAAGGGTTTAGCTGCCCTCTTTTTCTTGCTTATGCTGTGACCCCTTTAATCGCAATTTGCAAAAAATGGGGTCATGGGTGCTCGCGGGGAAGGAAAAAAAAGGGGTTCCCTTTACAAAACCCGTAGAAGAGGTGAGAACTTTTAGAGGGTCGTCCCAAGTAGATTTTTTTGCTTTTGTTACGAAGTTACGAAAGAACCCCTCTCGTTCGGGGGGGTAGCGAATTTTTGTTTTTTGCGGGTTTCTGGAAAGAGCGTTTTTTTTCCAAAGGGAGGGAACGGGGGGCAATCCTTCCCCCTCCCCGCCAATTGACAAAATTTGGGCCCTTAAGAACACATGCTTTGTTTGTTGGGTTTTATAGTGTACATCTTTTTATAATATTTTTAAAAAAACTAATTTAAAAATGGGAAACCCTTTTTCAAAATAACGAAAAAGCCACTTTCAAAGGGGCGTTTTATAACCCCCAAAACTTTGGGCTTCAGCAATTTAAAAACCCTTTTCCGTAGAAGAAAACATAGGCTTCCAAGTCAGACTTGTAAACCCCCCAAAACCCAAAAATTTAAAACCGCCCCCAAAAAAAAATGACAGATTTCCATCACATGGGCCCTCCCGCCCCATGCCCTTTCCCGAATCATTAAATTTTCCATTTACTGCGCAACTACTGGCGGAGGGGTTTCAAAAAACCCAAAACCCTTTAAAAACCCCCCCAATCTTTTTTGTAAAGGGCAAAAAAAAACCTTTTTGGTTTTCCCCTACAGATGAATACTAATGAATACAAGTGCCCCTTCCCGCGAAAAAACGTTTTTAAACCAAATTTAAAAGCCCCAAAGGGCAATAAAGCTATGAAAATTTTAAAAATTTTTAAACCTTTAAAATTACTTTTTTCCAAATGACTTTAGACTTTCCAAAAAAATTTTTTAACCCAATCCTTTAAATGGGCTTTCCAAAAATTAGACCGCAATCATGGGTTTGGCCCCCTTTCATTTTTGGGGGCAAAAAAGGCTAAAATTAATTTATATGGCCCGGCCACCCTGTTTTTTCCCCGACCAAAAAAGTTTTGATTGGGTCCAAAAGAAAACCCAAATTTTCCTAATGCTTGGGAAAAAATTATCTTTGATGAAAGTAAAAGGTAACCAAACCAGGGTGCAAAGACTTAATGACTCCATACGGACATACGTTTGGAGTCTATTAGGAGCACAAGCACAGACCAAGTCTAGCATAGTGGATCAATCTACGGCTTTGATGCCAGAAAACAATTTCTAGCCAATTTAGAAAATGCTATTAACTCTGCTGTTGATTTGCCTGCCAGCATACAAAGGTATCAAGACGTTCTTGCACATGCTAGGTCAAAGGTTGACTTTGTTGTAGGGCCCTGGATTATACATGCTACCCTCTGACCTTAGACTGCAGATTGGTATGATACAGAATTATAACAATGAAATCCTCATAGCTGGAGACGACCAAAACTTAGGACATAATCAAGGCTTAAACACAAGGCCTGCTCCATCCATTTTAAAAAAAGTACCTAGCCTGAAGAAAGCGATCCAGTTATAAGCGTCCCACAGCCAGAAAGCAGCCCAGAAAGCACGCCACCTATTGATCTGCCTCACATTGACAGTCACACTAGCGAAAAGACAGCCCTCGTTGTATTTTTAACTTTTACTGGATTAGCCATACTTTATTCACTAAACATTAATCCAGCAGCTAGCACTCCTAACGTCCACAGATGGTCGGCCATATAACCAGCAACTTTGCCTATATAGACAAAACCCAACTGACAACACTACCTATTATGCCAGGCAGGCATCAAGCGCTTTGGCTAATAACTTCTTTAATAGGTTTGCTAGATGGTGCAATTGTTTTCTAATCCAACTTTTACCAGGCTGAGGTGTTGGGGGCGCTACTGGTCCGGTTGGTGCACTGCCGGTTAAAGCATAGACGAGTGTAGAGATAGCAAACCCAACAGCTGTTAATATACTAACTATTGTAATCCCCTTTCCCTGAACAGAGTCCTTATTCTTTCAGCTAGCGTAGTGTTTTCATAAAGTATTCTGTTTATGTTTCTCTTATTCTGCTTGTTTGTGATGCTAGCTGCGCTCTGTTAGTAGACAGCACTTTAACCTGGCTTTCCTTAGCAACCTTAAATCTTGTATTTTCTGCTGTATTCTAGCCTTTTCTTCTCGCCTTAAATTGTTATCGTCTGCATCAGCCAGTTTATTTTTTTCTTCTTCTATCTCTCTATCTAGCTCACTAAGTTTGCCAAATTGTTTTCTAGTTCGCCCCTTATTGACTTTAGACCGATCATTGAGTCCCATTTCACGCTGGGGAAGGGGGGAAAATTTTAAATTGTTTTTTAAAATGTGTTTCCCCATTAAACTCGTTTCAAATTTTTGCATTAGTTTTTTGCTTTTAGTTTTTTAAGAGGTTGTTTGTTTTTAAATTTTTTGGCAAACTTTTTTCCCCCAAATTTTGAAACGACTAAGCTTGGTCTAAGCTCTAAAAATTTTTAAAGTTCTGCTTGCAAAAGGGGTT
>JAFLJL010007031.1:0-10038 GCA_018398815.1 Conus ventricosus | reverse complement strand
TTTGTTTTTGGTGAACCGGAATTTCGGAGGTGACAAGCTGTAAAGGTGTGAGAGAGCGTTTTAGATCCCATCACAAATTCAGGATGATATATATGCAGGCAGCTTAAAGAAGAGCTGTCAGTGGCTGTCACAGGTTGGGGAGGACACCAGTACGTCAGCTAACTGTAACAGGATCCTCAGGGCCGTCACAAGTTTGGATGCATGTCTGGTCAGCGCTCAACGAGTGGCATGGGAGATGTGAGCAGCCTGCTCCCACTTGGTGAACACTTAGTCAGCTCACAGCATGCAGCATGGACTTTTTTCTTCTTTTTTTTTTGTACAGTGCATTATCATTCTTATCGTATCTGCGGGATGTAGACCATAGACCATAACTTCTCTGTTGTGAGGTTGTGTTTGTCTGTGATGGCACACCGTGGTGCTGTGGGTAGTGCTTTTTTTCAAAATTGAAATATCATGGTGCAATAATGCAGGGACTTAAACAAGCGGGAGCTGCCACATGTCTGCATTGTCAAGATGAAAACGGTATTAATTTCTGAGGTGTGATGCATTGTGGGTCAAGATGATTGATTAAGACAGCTGGTGCGATTCTATGAAAAGGTTTGTATCCAATGATCTGAAGGTGGTGATGATTAGAGGGCTTCGTCACCACTAATCTGAAAGGACTGCCAAGGTGGTTGTGATTACCAGAACTAGGATGTATGATCTGAACGTCTCAGCAGCAAGTCCACAGTATTGCAACACTGCCAACTATTCCTAATTTTGCTTGTCATTCTCACTAGTTTAATAACCAGTGTATATTAATTATTTGATTTACAAAACATTGAAAATGAAACAAAGCAAAAAGAAAACTGCCTCACTCATCCCTTAAGAAAGTCAGAACAAGATTTATAGAAAATCTGCAATGGTGCTTTCTGATACACTTGTGGTCTAATCTGAGTGCATGCTAAATACATCATTGCAAGTATTATACATTGTTTTACTCCAAAGAAATAAGCACCATCTTCAGGAAGCTTTATTGCAGTCCATTTTTAGTGATCTCTGGACGAAGGCACCCTTGGAGCCCATCCTTAACTCCCCTCCCCCTCCTCCACCGCACTTGAAACCTTTTTTTCCAGCCAAAATACTCTTTTTTTCTTCCCCAAACATTTGGCAGCTACGGTACAGAGGTGAAAGCCACTTGTACTGTGCAGTTAAAGTAACATTTTTAGTTGCATGGCCTCAAGGCAGATATAAAGTCTTGCTGCCTGGTGTAACCTGTCCTTGGCTGCCTTAACATTTTGACAAGACCTAACCACTGGTTTGAATATTGCTTTCGGGTAATCTGAAGCTTGACAGAAAGGCTGTGGCAGCAGGGATACCAGCTTTCTGATGTTTCTTCTTTTTTTTTAATTTATGGGTTTCAATTTTGTTTCCCTCGGTAGAATGTTTTCTGCTGGAAAAAATGCATTTTTCTTTCCACCACCCCTTCACCCCAAAGAAAACAACAATGGTTAAGATGTTTTTGAATCCTCATTCCATGATGGATATATTCTCAATAGATGAAATTTAAGGGAGCTTTAGTGTATTCGGCAAGTTTGGAAAATGAGGAATGTTGAGAAACATTAATGCAGAATAAACAATCATATATTTGATAATTGATTGATTGTTGCTGTTGTTAAGTGCTTGTGTTGCCCATTTGGTGTAAGCAATGTTTTTGTCAGAATTTCTGCACTTTTGTCATGCCTTTTCTTAATTCTGAATAATTCTTGCAGCACTGGCATAACATTTTGCTGTCTATGCAGTCTTCATCAATGATCACCCTATGAAAGTATGAATGAATTATTCTGGGATATCACTGTTAGTGGAAATGGCCAAGTGTTCCAGGATTTGAGGCATGGCAGCTAGTGGAAAGATGGTGAAGTATTTCAGGATCTGGGATATGGCAGCTAATGGAAAGATGGCCATATATTTCAGGATCCGTCGTATGCAGGTAGTAGAAAGATGGCCCAGTATTTCAGGATCTGGGATTTGGCAGCTATTAGAAAGTTGGTCATATTTCGGGATCCGTCGTTTGCAGATAGTGGAAAGATGGTTATGTTTCAGGATTCGCCGTTTGCAGCTAATGGAAAGATGGCCATATATTTCAGGATCCGTCGTATGCAGGTAGTGGAAAGATTGGCCCAGTATTTCAGGATCTGGGATTTGGCAGCTATTAGAAAGATGGTCATATTTCGGGATCCGTCGTTTGCAGATAGTGGAAAGATGGTTATGTTTCAGGATCCGCGTTTGCAGGTAGTGGAAAGATGGTCATATATTTCAGGATCCGTCGTTTGCAGGTAGCGGAAAGATGGTCATAATTCAGGATCCGTCGTTTGCAGGTGGCGGAAAGATGGTCATATATTTCAGGATCCGTCGTTTGCAGGTAGCGGAAAGATGGTCGTAATTCAGGATCCGTCGTTTGCAGGTAGCGGAAAGATGGTCATATATTTCAGGATCCGTCATTTGGAGGTAGTGGAAAGATGGTCATATATTTCGGGATCCGTCGTTTGCAGGTATGTGGAAAGATGGTCATATATTTCAGGATCCGTCGTTTGTAGGTAGCGGAAAGATGGTCATATATTTCAGGATCCGTCGTTTGCAGGTAGCGGAAAGATGGTAATATATTTCAGGATCCGTCGTTTGCAGGTAGCGGAAAGATGGTCATATATTTCAGGATCCGTCGTTTGCAGGTAGCGGAAAGATGGTCATATATTTCAGGATCCGTCATTTGCAGGTAGCGGAAAGATGGTCATAATTCAGGATCCATCATTTGCAGGTAGCGGTAAGATGGCCAAGTGGGAGAAGTGCAGTGCCAAGGGGTAGAAGGAATCCAGGAGCTGCCATGCCAGACTGGAATGAGGCAGGATTTCTTCCCCCCTCTTTTCACTAATCCTTTCATGGTGGTCAGAGTTCTAGGCTTTTTGATGAGTGGATCAACTGAGGTGCCATGTGCTGCTTGCACTAAGGCAACAATAGAGTTGTCTAGCAAAATTCTGGAGACATATCCACTCAGATAGGTATTGGTGAGCAGAATCTGAGGCAGGTGGCATGGTGCTGTGGCTACCTTCTCCTCAAGGAGAGAGAGAGCACATGGAGAAACCTGTCGCAATGACAGAGGGTGTATCATGGGATCATGGTGGTTGGAACTGGTATATGAATCAATGGGAAGTGGCTGAACTTGAATTGGGGTAGATTGACGGTTATTTTGCACATTTTAGAAGGGCAGTGATGTGACTGTAGTACATTTTAAAAATTTTATATCTGTCTACATTAACTTTTAACATTTATGCTGACTTTAGTAACCTTCAATCAAATCTATACAAGTGGTTTTTTATGTTGGGCACATAACAGTTATAACATGTTTTGCATTGCAACAGTTTGAACATGTTGCAGAAGTTACGTTGTAAACAATTCCATATCAGAGATGGGATTTTTCCGCCGATTGGCGGATTTCCATCTTTTTGATGGCCCCAGGGGTTGTTTTTGAGATCAGTGTAAATCCGTTGAGAAAATTGGGGGGGGGGGGGGGGGGGGGGTAGAGGTAGGTTTGTGATGAAGCTAATGTGCGGCGATGAGGTCGATCGATATTGTGTTCTCAATTGATCCGTTCGCAAATGGATGTTTTCCGGTTTCTGCTTGGGCCGGTCGAGACTGCTGTCTTTGTTTTCATTCTGCGGTTGACCGAAACCATCAAAGCGGAAGTTGATGTTTGAGAACGCGGCAAACTGTTTGCGAATTTTTTTCCTGACGCCATTTTCTTTCGATGTGACGAGAGTAGCCTAGCGAAAACCAGAATGTTTCGTCAGATAGCAGAAAGCGAGAAAGTTCTTGCGAAGCAAGTCGATGCTTCAGTTAAAAAACAAATGGACTGGAAGTGGTTGGAGGAGGAAGTGAGCGCAAAAGTGATGCTGACCAGTTCCAAAGGCGCCGTCAGCCAGTGTGATTCTCAGACTGAAAGACTGCATGAGGAAAATCACCTGTCCAGGACAAGCAGTCTGCACATGGTGTTAATGACGCAATCAAGTATGGCTCACGGGGCAAGTCAGCATTGATCAACCACGTTCTTGCAAGACTGACTGAATTATTCACAAAAAGAAAGGCTGCTTCTGACAGTTGCACAAGACCAGCGAAGAAGTCAAGAGTGTAAAATAGTTTAGTTTACGGTCGGTGACTTTCACCTTACTTTTTTTTTTTTTTTTTTTTTGCTTTAGGCTGCAGTACAGATTTGCTCATCAGCTCTTTTGACATTCTTCAACTCGATCCAAACTGTTCTTTGAAAGGTTAAAATTCATGTTCATCATTCATCTGAATCATGGTCTCCCATTCTGTTCAGTTCAGTTCAGTTCACTTGGGACTTTGATGGCCTCACTGTTGGTGATAGTACTTCAGACTTATGGTATTTTGAAGGACAACTATAAGAAATTATTTGATTGGTGTTGAGGTAAACTTTTTTAATAAGTATTTTGAAGGATGGCTATTACTATTAGAAACTAAACTGCTCGCTGAAATGTGGTGATGTGAAGGACAGCAATGAGAAACTGACTTGCAACTGCTGGAAAATTGTGTGACTATTAGCAACTGGAAAATCACCAATCCTGTGTCAATGGTCTTTCCTGACAGACATCAATGGCGAAGGTGAGAAAGTCTTTTTTTTTTGTAGGATCAAGGTTATTAATACTTTTGAATATTTTGGTGTCTCAGATGCTGATTTTTGCAGGTTAAATTCTAAAAAATCTTCAGCTTCTGGGGGGCTTCGCCCCTGACCCCCACCAGGGGCCTTGCCCCTGGACCCCACTGGGGGCCTTCAGCGGCCCCGGACCCCCGCCACTTTTTTTTTCTCTTTTTTCACATTATGAGAATCCATCTCTGCATATGCATCTTCATGTTTTTCTTTTCTTAAACTCTTAGGACTTGTACTTCAGACATGCTATAGCAATTTTGTTCATATGTTGACTGTGCCAGTTCTAGAAGATTTTACAATGCCATATGTCAACATTCAAAAGTAATGTATAATTCATGCAGTGGGAGTAATTACCTGTTTTATTACAGTTGACATGCAACAAATATTGACAGTCATCCATGCACTTGAAAACAACATGCAGACTGACAAATGGAAGAGAATGATCACTTGCTGGTATCTTTTTTTTTTTCACTTTTCAGGTATTTTTGCACAGAACCATACGAGTCACTTTTTGTGCGTACAAAGTCCCTTATAGTCTGGGTACTGTAAGACACATGGGTGGTCATTGTCAGCAGCGTGGTCAGTGATGTGTAATGTGTTGAACACCACTTGGTATGGACAAGTCAGTATAGGAGTTGCGGTGACAGGTGTTTCTTCAAGGTACAATGACAAGAACTGCTTCAAGGAATATCAGCCTGTACATGACCGTATCGGGATACTGGCAGTTTGTTTGTAAGGGCAAGTCTAAGGAGTGGTACATCTGAAGACACTAGGAGTGCGAGGGTGTAAAAAAAAGGACTGCAGAAATCTGAGGGCATAGTGACAGGCTGTGTCAGAGGACACATTAGCATTACAGGAATCTGAGGACACAGTAGAGGTCAGAGGACATGTTGACATTGCAAGGGACGAACGATGCATTGGCTGATACTGTAGGGGTCTGAGAGCACAACAGGTGCTTGGGCAGTCTGAGGGTACAATAACAAGACCTGTAGTGGGTTGATGGCACAACCATAGGTACTGTTGGGATCCGAGAGCTTAACAGCAGGAACTGTAGGAGAATGATGGGCACGGCAGCAAGTATCTGTAGGAGCTTAGGGGCACAGCAGCAGGCACTGTCGGAGTCTGGTGGCAAACAGTAGGCACTATAGGAGTTTTAGAACACACTGGCAAGTACTGTAGGGGTCTGGAGGCACAGTGACAGGTGCTATAGAGGTCTGACGGCACATTAACACTGCAGGGGTCTAAGGGACAATGATGCACACTGTAAATAGGGCCTTTTGATCATTTCATGACAGTGACAGGCAAGGCAGCAGTCTTGAGTGCACAGTGCAGCTATTTGTAGGTCTTGGAGCAAGAGGCATGTCACAACAGGTAGCATAGAAAAATGCCAGGTTGTTTAGAGGATCTGAAACAAAAATGGCAGTATTGGGATGGGGGGTGAGGAGGGGGAGTCACAGCACATCGGTACACAGTGATGGGATGTATATGTATAACAAAGATCTGAACATTTGATGGCATGACAGGCATTTGGGGGGAACACTGATTGACAGACTAGCAGTCTGATAAATTTGTGATGGGGAGGAGGGCAGGAGGGGGGGGGGGGGGGGGGGGGGGCGGATGGTGGTGTAGGAGGGATAGGGAGGGAGCGCTAGAGACACTGAACATTTAAGTACCTACAAAGCTACAGAGTGCTATGCGTTTGGTGTATCACGCTGGAATTTCATGACAAGGCTGTTACACTTGGCAACAAATGCTACTCGAAAAACGGAAGGGAGGAGGGGAGCGAAAAAAAGCCTCTTTGCGGATTTAGCAGCTGTTTAAATAAAATCAAGATAAATAGATCTAGATTTATTTTGTCAAAGAGAGAAAAATTATGCTGAAGAAAAAGTGCAAAACATTTACCACAATTTTGACACTTATTGGTTGGTTGTGTTGTGGTCATTTTGATTTTCTGTGGTCCAACCCAAAACTACACGATAACTCACGAGATTTCTGTCTTTTTATGTTGAATCATGTCATTTGCGAAGCGAAGTATGACTGAAAGTGCTATTGAGTCTGACTCAATATTGAGTGCTGTGCTTGAAATGTCAAATGCTACACTTGTACTTATAAGGCCTTGGCAGCTCTGGGCATAATGACAGACTGTAAGGATCTGAACACTGAAGTTTGTGAGCATGACAGTCCACACTATGCTAAGTGGACTGTGACTATGAGCGTAACAGCCACACTATGCTAAGTGGACTGTGCCTTTTGTGTTTAACATATCGTGGCATAGTATCATGAAACAGACTGTGGTTGTATAGAATGGTTTATATCTTTTTTTCTCTGTTTCTTCAGCTTGTGTGGTTTCAGCATAAATCCTTTTTCCTACAGTGGTATAAATAATGTGACCCTTGATATGAATTATGTGCCCTTAGCAAATTTATAACAACTGATCATGCTTGCCAGTGTTTTGAAATTGTCAGATGTTATTGCACACACAACTGCCCATCTTGAAGGCATTTTATCTCAGTCCTTTTTATTGTGATCTTGCAACGTTTTGATAGGGTTTGCATAAGAGGAAAACATTAAGAAAATAAACTTCTGTGAGCAGAAATATGGCCCTTCTTGATTGTTGGAAAAAGGTAAAGAATGGCATGCATGAAATGGGCTGGAAATGTGAACTGCATTGGGTGCAATATTTTTGCAGAGAGAAAAAAAGTGCAGAGCAATGGGTTATTAGTGCTCTTTGCTGACCTGTTCACAGACATACAAGACAGTTCTGTGAATATTTTATCGTTAGCCTTTGATCTTCATTTAAATCCTTTTTTTTTCTTGATGAGTGATGAGAGAGGGAATGATATTTTACAGATCTACACCTTTAAAAAAAAAAAACCCACACCAGTAAGAGAGTCCTGTAAAGACTTTAGATGTTGTAATCAACTGGACTGTTCGGGACTGCTTATGAGACTCTGATTTCTTCTGGGCCCTGCAGCCCCTTACTTGAGCTTTCTCCTACCATGATTTGTGTTCCCTTTCCCACTTTTAAATTTTGATTTCTCAGAGTTCTTTACCATGAGAAAGTGTAAGGCCCAAAACGTTTTGTCACTCTTTTCCCCTGAATTACCTTTTCCACCCTGTTTTTTGTGATTTGTTCATAAGTTGTGTAATCCTGTGGTCAAATTCGCTTTGTTGCCTTAAAATAACATGAACTCGGAAACGCCATGATATGGACATATGATTTCTGAACAAGGCTATATCTTGACAATTTTATTGATCAAAACAACAAAAGACATGCATTTCACACACTTCTCAATAAATGCCACTTCTTCACAAATTATACAATCAAGGACATGATTCCAAACTAAGACCAGATGAATACATGCTATGACAAAGCGTTAGCAGCAGAAGCGAGCAAAAAAAACAAAGCCTCATATCTCATGGTCGGACAGGTTGATGCCTGTAGCACGGTTTTGTTTTTTATGCTTCTTATACACATTCCCAGTGAGATAGTTCATTATAGATAAATTATGTCTTCTCTGTTGGATGTTTGAACAGTTGGTTATTGATATGTCTTCTCTGTTGATGTCACATTTGATGACAGGATGAATCTCCTTCATCATTTCAGAGTACAATTTGAGAAAGCTGTGTGAAACAATGTGACACACATCTTCAACTCTGCAAAAAGATATTTTAAGAGTTAACTCTAGTCCACACTGTGGTGAATAACTGGAAATGAAGGAAGAAAAATTAAATAATCAGCTTCCAGTACTGCCCACTCTCATTTGTAACTGATAACACCACCACAGATGATTGACTGGTAGTTGAGCGCATTTCTAAAGCTATGACAATATGTTGTATCTGACGAGTTTGTCTTCAATATTTGCTTGAACAGGTCGACGTTTGCTGGAAAGTACACCAAATGACAGAAAATATGTACCAAATTCAATCACGGGAAAAGTAGTACAGTTGAAAAGATAAGGGTTGGCAGCTCTGTTGGATTATACACACATGAGGTAACGGCATGATTACTAACGCATGAATATCAAGCACTGACTGTATCTATGCACAGAAAAATAGTGTGAAAGACTGGAAAGGTTTTCTTGTGCTTCTTGTGGATCACTGCATTCGGTACAGATTTAATGACCATTGCATCAACAACAGGTTGCGGTACACATCTGGTCTGGATGCACTTACTAGTGCATTCATTATCACTGACTAATCCACATGTCTCGGTACTCATACAGTACAGACGCACTTAGCACTGCATGCCCTTCCAATATGAAACGTCAGATCAAACTGCACCAATCCAGGATGCATGCACTCAGTGCCACATTCACTGGCACTATGACAGAGTATGGTGTACCCACAATGCCTTCAGCAGTACTCTCCTTTGAGAATGGAGATGTGTGTTCAGCTGGTCTCAGTCATGTGGACCACAGTTTTTCCCGGTTGTGCCCATCTTCAACATGCTGGTAGGCAGCTGGCAGGTCACAGAACGCAAACTCTTTCTCCACAATGGGCTGGATCTGAAACAACATGATATTATCATGTCAATGACAAACACGACACATCTATCACAGTGATCGACGACACATTCATGGTGGTGACAGACAATGCACTTCATCACCACTGACAAACAACATGTATTTATAACCTCGCAGACAGAAAAAAAAGGAGAAGGAAAAGTTACAGAAAAATTTACTGTGCCAGATAAAAGCAGAAAAGAGATGTTACAATGCATTTGTTTCACAACCAACTACAAGTCTGTCTCTTCTGTCTCCCACTGACCACAAACTTTTCTCCTCCTCTCATCCACTAATCACAGGTTTATCTTCCCTGTCAACTACTAACACATGTACATCGCAGTCACCCACTGACCAAATACTTATCTCCCCTTAACCACTGATGGTGCTGTGATCTTCCCTGTGACCCACCTGCCCACTGTCCACCAGCTGACTCACTCTCTCCAGGGCTCGGCCATTAGGCAGGAAGAATGCACCAGCGGTAACTCTGTCCTCCTGTCAGACCCTGAACAGAAGAAAAATGCTTACATGCATGCATACACAATGCACAAACATGCTTTCAGTTTCCTCAAGAACATGTCAGTGAGTGTAATTCATAGTGTATATAGCAGCAAGGGATCCAAATCAGAAATGGTTTCAAGGTCAGCAACGACAACCACAGCATTGTCCAGACTACAACCTGCATGGAAGGACTAGAACATCTCCATGAAACAAAGATCAGGCAGCTGTGTGCACTCGTATGTATTCCATCTATTCAAAGCATGTAAGATGGACCCAAACGTCGAATTGTCAAATGTGCTGGGACGTCCCCTGGATAAAGATGACCCCCTCACG
>JAFLJL010007030.1:0-10790 GCA_018398815.1 Conus ventricosus | reverse complement strand
TTTTATTTTGTCATTTTCTGTTGAAAGTCGAACAGGAACTTTAATCTTTTTTTTCTTATCAGTTGAGTTCGTTTTTCCATGTCTAACTTAATTTGCTTAACATCTTCTTTTGCTGCTGTTAGTATTTCTAATTTTGCATTGATTTCCTCTAGTTGTTGTTGGAAGGCCATCTCTTCGGCTACAACATTACAGTCCGTACCCCCTGTTTTTGTTTCTTCTTTTCTGTTTTGTCTTTGTTGCTTCAGGGCTAGTACAGGGGTCACTCTGTGATGAATTCGATGGTCTTCTCTTCCCGGACGTACCTTTAGAAAAATATTTACTGACTGATGTACTCATTCTTTTAACCAAAAAATGTCATTGATATCACTACAGACATACTACTGACTTTAACGTCCAGTGTTGTTGGCAACAACGTGACGAATCTTATACAGAGAGCCACATCACTCGCTCGCTTGCTGACAGGATTTAACGCTGAAGACAGGCCATATTCGGTGCACGCCTGCACTGCTCACAGTCAAAGTCAAGAAGTGCAGGATCACATACCTTGATCAGATGAAAGACCTTTTTCCTTCTTTTTCCCTCTCCCGAAAAAGGCTTTTCCGAAACATGTATCAAATTATTAATGATGCAGAACCTGTTGTTAGCTTTCCTGTCTAAACTGACCGAAAAAGAAGTATACGTATCTTCTTTGAACGTGCTGATGTGGAGAGAGACCAGAAACACGTCCGTTCGGTCCGGTGAGCGAAGTCATCTCCATTACTCTCAAACTTAACAATGCAAATTTGAAAACAATGTTAACATTCAAGCCTGAAGAAGAAGTAGGTTACTATTTTGATAAAGAGCTAGCTAAAATGTTAGGCTTTGCAGCTGACAATCATAGATTTAGAGTTGCGCCAGACAAAACTACTTATGAGGGGGAAAATCCGCTCGATCTTGCATTACATTCATTACTCTATGTTCATTTGGACGAGCTGAGCACTGATGAAAACTTATTGATGGAAGGCCCTCAACTGTTTTAAGAGCTCTTCCATCTGGGAAAGCTGCATATTGCGATTATGAAATTATACAATTCCCTAATTTACAGTTTAAACGATTAGCTTGTGGAAGGGTCAGATCATTTAATATAAAAATTGCAGACAAAACAGGGAAAGTCGTGAAATGTGATAACCTGCACATTGTTTTAGAAATAAATAATAAGTTGTACTAAAAAATGTCGCGTGGGCCAGAAGAATCAGGAGTTACATTGCGCCTGTAAGGTGTATAAACTTTAGAATTAAAAGACCTTGCAGACGTTGCGGACTTTGAACAAAATGGTGAGATAGGCGCTTTGTATGGTTTTGAGTACACTAAAGATGGTGATTTTTAAACGCAAAGAGGTTAGCGACAAAAAAGGTTTCCTAAACTAGAGCAACTGTGCAATGTAGAAGCAAATAATGCTGGCCAGTATGAATATAAAATAGTTCGAAAACCTGACAGCAAATGGCACTTGAACCATATTTAGAATGGGATATAAATTTGAATTCATAAGCCATTTACATTTTTTGACCGTCAAAAAAGTTTCAGAAAAGCATTCAACTCAGGTCCTTTACATGTAAGTCTTATGCCAGAGGACAATAGTCGGAAAGAGATTGAAATAAAGCCGTATGGGGATAAACAGTACATCCTCCACAGAAAGGAATCGGTTTTGAAAGATGCTTCTAGAAAATTGCAGTTCATTCCACAAATGAAATTAGGAGATACGTTCACAATGATATTTGAAATTTCTGTCTTAAAAGATGAGGAGAGGGATGGGGTTGTGGCGTTAGTGACGTCCTTTTAAAAGGAATTCTAATTAGCTGGCAAAACTTAGGCGTTGAAAAACTTAAAGTTACCGTCGTCATTCTTCACAATGGTGAGGATATTAAGGTCATTACAACCAGTGACAAAATCAATATTAGTCTAAATAGAAACAATCTTACAGAACTAAATTGGATTAATCTTACACATTTAGATCTTATAGGATTTTATTATACTGAACAAGTTTTGACAGAAAGTTTAATAAAAACAATAACTGGACTAATTAAATTCTGTTATAAAACCATGGAGCAGGCGACTATGGTGTCAATGCAAAAGTTAAACTTTATGATAAAACCCCTCATTGTTCACTGATTTGGGGACAGACTGGTTGTGGAAAAACAATATTTGTCCTAGATCTATTACAAACAGTTTATCGCTATAATTTTGATTATATTGTAATTTTCTGTCCAACACTTGAATGGAACAAAGCATATCATGATAGAAGGTTTATATGGACAGATGATGATGTATTAGACTGTTTAAGGAACGCAGACACTGTTTATTATAGATGACTGTTCGGCAGAAAGAGACAGTTAAAAAAAGAAACACTTTGTCAAAACTAGCGTTCAGCGGAAGACATGCTGGAATAAGTGTGTGGATTTTATGTCAAAAATATAACTCAGTTTTAAAAGACTTTAGAGAACAGTTAAAGACTGTAGTTTTATTTCACATGAAAGACAGAGACGCATTTGATGAATGTATGCGTGAAAATGATGTTATTGAAAATGGTCAGGAAAAACGTAGGATTAAGCAAAAACTGAAATCTGAAAAGTTTTGTAAATTAGTATTGAAAACGGACAATCCTACACAGTATGCATGTTTGTAGGGTTTACTAGTTAGAGAACTAATAAATTACCTATCTAGCGCACCCGCCCGAAACTTATGTTGAGGGCGGGTGAGCTAGGATTGGTATTTATTAGTTCTCTTGCTTTCGTTTACTTAACCTTCACTATCGTTGTTAACAGTATCATTCAGTAATACTATTGCTATATTGATACTACCACTAGCATTGACATCACCATCGCCTTCCCCTCTGGGACTGTTGCCACGGCAACCCTGCTGTTTAAGAATCCTCCTACCCACTCTCCTTTCTCCCATACCCATACTTATTGACACACGATTGGTAGTAATCTTGTCCTTTTTTCCCCAATATTTTGACCATTATTAGTATTCCTATCAGTAATATTATTTTCATCATTACGACTTTGACTCGCTCACTATTTCCCTCCCAACAGCCTCGTTTCATTCAACGCCTTCTTCCTTGCGCTGAACCTTAAGCGATCTGAAGCGATCAAAGCTAAGTGAATTTTCGTTGTTTTATTCGTTTATGCATCACCCGACGAAGACCTAAGAGGTCGAAACGCGTTGTGTTTTGTCTTGTGACTCGTTTGTCCACGTTCTCTGGGCGGTTCGCTAACATTTATTTCAGATTTGTTTAGATTTCTGCCTGCAGTCGTCTGGCTTTGCAAATAGATCTATTTTGATTCATACTGACTGCTACCCTTCGTTGTTTTGTATTTCTGTTTACGTCATCAGTGTGTGCGATTGTTATCGTGTATTAAGTCTTTCGAACATTGTATACTGTTAATCATTGATCCGTATTTCGTTTAACATACGTTCTTAGTCGTGTACGTGCGATCGCAATCAGGCACTCCTGACCTCTTAACTCTACTTCTTCCTCAACCAACTCTACAGTAAGAACCTAAATCAGAACATAATGCCGGCCCCCAATTCCTCTCTCGTACACATGCCAGTTTTCACCCGTCCATTCATTTTTTTTTTTTTTTTTTTTGCTGTCCCACTCTCTGCGCCACCTCAGAGGCAGTGCACCCACGCCGCTCATTCCGACACCCCGTCCACAGCCACAGCCCAATCGGCCCTGCCGCAGCCCGGCACCGGCAATCCACAGGAAGCAGTCAATGTCAAGTCGTCAAGAGGCAACCCACCGGAGGAGACACTGCACTGCTGCCGAGTCACTTCGGTGGTGTTCAGTGGCGCCTGTTCTGATCTAACATACGCAGGACACCACCTACTAAGCCCCTACTGACGACAATAATTGCTTAGTCGCAGAGCCGGCGTGAGTGAGCTCTCCCTCCGGAGGGCGCCACCACGTCCGTCCAACGACAGCCCCCATGGAATCGCCGATACGGTGACCTCGACGGAACCAAACCAAGGTCACAGACATGGAGAGGACATCGAAATTGAGGTCACCATGAGAGCAGGGCATGAAGGGCCACAGAATTTGAGACATTTTTTTTATGCTGATCGATGAGAATGAGGATGATTAAGATGATGCTACGGATTTCCGTTTCAGTCTGAGACTACTGACAGGGCTGTACTCTACGCTTCCTTTCATAATATATCCCGGCGTCAACCAGGCCGAGAGATACAGGCACCTGCAGTGTTGGTCATGAAATTTGAGCAACACTCTCAGAAACGCATCATTAAGTGGATGAAACTCGACTGTGTGGTCCCAGTCTTCCAACTGAGTCCGCAGCAAACTCAACTCTGGGTAGGAGCCGGTCGGGGCAGAAAAAACCCACATGACTTCTGATGGGATTCGAACCACGACCTCCCAGCCGGGAGTCCGCGACGTTAACCACTTCGCCACGGCGGGCTGGTTGTCCATTCATTTTCTGCCACCTATCATCCAGCCATTTGCACTAGGATATGCTAAAACACAGTTTCAGAAAACAAAATCTGCATCTCATCTCAACTTTCTAAAAATATGCATTCGACTGCGAATCACCCCTCGCGGCTTCTCACTTTTCTCACACCCCATCCGATCTTCATAATACCACTTTACCACTACCACTACAAGAATTCTATTCCAGCCAGCCGCAGACTCATGTTGGACATATCAAAACACTCAATTCATCCCTGGAATCTCTCTCCGTCTTCTTCAACATTTCAAACAACAAACACAATCATCATGCCATAGCCACTGCTTCAAGACTCAAACAGCTCATCCATACACACAACCAGCTCATTCCAATCACTGTTACCAGATTAAGCAGACAAGTTATCAAAATTACAAAACAAACACAAGGCAAACCCAGACCAGTTGAATCCCCCTACACACAACACTGACCCTCTATCACCCATGAGCAACACCGCCACCTTGTTCGCTGCATTCCTGATAATCTGACTCTCACCAAAGATGAAGATCAGTCCTGGCAAAAGGTCTGAAATTTATTCCCATTCAGCCTGCCACCAATAAATATCAAAACCACGTTGATATTGAAAGATTCTTTAGAACAATTAAGATGGGATGGCTGCACTTGACGGTGTGCCTAAGCCCCTTACAGAGAGTCAGACATTTTTACCACCTTTTTCGAACTCCAGCGCTTCGCCAGCCACCTCTTGACAAATCCACTGAAGTTGAACTCTACATCAAAAAGTGTAGAAAAGAATTCTCTCAAGTGAAATCCAAACCTTGTCCGCAATTCCAACCTCTCACGGGATGAACAAAAAGCCTTGAATCACTGAGACAAAAACTAGACATTGTCATCAAACCAGCAGACAAGGGTGGTGCATTGGTGGTCTGGGACAAACAGCTGTACATAAAAGAAGCACACAGACAACTGTCAGACACAAAATTCTATACACCACTCACAGCATCAACCCTCCCCCAACACAGAAACTCATCAACCACAGTTAAACAAGAATCAAACATAACAATTACCGAAGACAGCCAAACTCCTCATAATGACGACACCAAACAACCCACCTTCTACCTGCTCCTAAAATACACAAAACAATACACCCGGCAGATCCATTGTTAGTTAGTTCTTTAGTTTAACGTCTATTCACTATAAGTGTTATTAGACGGGGGGTGGCGGGAGGGTGGGGGGGGGGGGGGGGGGGGGTTGTGTGTGTGCGTGTTCGTGTCGGTGTGCGTGGGTGCGCATTGTATCTGCATGCAGCTGCCCTACAGAACACATTTCACAGTACTTAGACTCTCTCCTCCAACCCATAGTACAAGGCTCCCACATACCTCAAAGACACTACACACACACTCAACATGATTAATTCATACAAACACAGATCCCACTTTCCAACCCTGCCTCCTCTTTACACTTGACGTCGTCTCTCTCTCTACACTTCCATCCCTCATGCTGATGGACTGAAGGCCTCACATTCTTTCTTAACAAACGGCCCCCTAACCAACAACACCTCCCACAGCTACACTGGTCAGACTTGCAGAATAGTCCTCACCTCGATACTTTTGAATTTAACAACCACACATTCTCACAAATCAGTGGTGTTGCTATGGGAACCAAGATGGGACCATCCTATGCCTGCCTCTTCATGGGACACCTAGAACACCGCCTACTAACCTCTTACACAGGCCCTACACCAGAGCTCTACAAAAGATACATAGATGATGGATTGGGAGCCACATCCATGCCAGAACATGACCTCCAGAATTTCCTCAACTTTGCACAGACCTTCCATCCATCCATCATCTGACTACACATTTCACAGTCAGTTAATTTCCTGGACATCACTATCTCCTCAAAGATGGGACTGCTTCAAACCTCAGTCTTCTACAAACCTGCTGATGCACACTCATACCTGGACTATACATCTTCCACCACCAGTCCACTAAAAATAGCATTCCATATTCTGAATTCCTTCGCCTACGCAGACTCTGCTCTAGCGAAGAAGATTTCACTATACAAGCAGCCAAAATGTCTGATTTTTTCACCAACCGTGGATACCCTAGTGCCGTCATCAATGATGCTCTCAGCCGCATGCAGCTAAATCCAGAACATCTACTCTGGAAACTAAACCTCCCAAAGAGACAGACAGACCCACTGCCTGCCTTCTCTTCCATCCGCACAATCTGCCATCTGCAGGATCTGAAGTCTAACCTGCACATGGTTAGAAAATCATAAATCTGCCTTTGAGACGAAAGCAATGATCACTTTCAAACGTGACAAAAACCTCACGACCTACTGGTGCGCTTGAGCTGAACAAAATCTTCACACCTAAGCCACCAGGTACTTTCCCCTGCTCAAAACCCAACTGCAAAATCTGTCTCTCACCAAACAGACACCATCCTACATGGCCCCACAGGCTCTTTCATATTAAACGCACTTTCTCCTGCCAGAGCCACAACATTGTGTATGCACACTGTCAGCTGTGCGGTATAAGATTATGTAGGTGAGACATCTCGCACACTTGGACGCGCATCTTGAACACTGGCCGACATCCGCCACCATTGGCCCAAACCAGTTGCTCTACACTTCAACCATGCCCAACACAACATCAACCATGTCAAAGTCTTGGCACTTTGGCAATCTAAGAGTGACAATTGGAACGCTTATGCAGGAATCTCATCTCATTGCAAACTGGGCACCATCCACCCTCATGGCATCAACGTCCAAAAGTAATATGTGCCATTCCATCTCTGCAGCTCCAGCTGAAATATCCTCCACCTACGCACACCCTACTTCTAAACTTCCTCAGACATAGGTTGCAGCTATCATCCTTTTCCTTTTCTACACTCTCTGAGTCTCTCCATTTGCTACATCAATCGACTTACCCCCCCCCCCTGCCCTAGTAATGATGTGTGTAGGGATGTTGGTGGGTATGGCGGTTGCTGGGGGTGGAGGTGGGGGGGTAACCAATGAATAAGGCTGATATTACAAATGGAACTCATACACACACAACACACACACACACACACACACACACACACACACACACACACACAACACACACACACACACACACAACACACACACACACAACACACACACATATATGAATAGAATGCTAGCTCCTTTATCGTTGGTCGTGAAGAGGGGGGGGGGGTGGAAGAGAGAGAGAGAGAGAGTGAGAGAGAGAGAGAGATGAAGAGAGGAGAGAGGAGAGAGAGAGAGAGAGAGAGAGGAGGAGATTGTGTATAGGTGTGAATATGTTGCCCCTCCCTCCCCCTCCCCCAGTTATGTACGTAAACCCATCCCTTCTTCCTCCACCTCATATGCATAACACTTAAGTAAATGTACAACCCACCACTTCAATTCAAGCCCACAATATCCTCCCACAAACACACCACATATGCCTTATCTCCCACTATTCACCTCACACATAACTTAAGCTATCTTATTTATGCATTTATTATCATTATTAATTTCATTATTTATTTTTATTTTTTTTTATTTTTTATTTTATTTTATTTTATAAATTTTTTATTTAATGTTTCTTTTATTTATTTATTTGATTATTATAAAATTGTGTTTTCTAAATATATTTCTGTATCATGCTTTCGTTACCTTAACCTTCACTATCGTTGTTAACAGTATATATTCAGTAAAACTATTGCTAGTATTGATACTACCACTAGCATTGACATCACCATCGCCTTCGCCTTGGGACTGTTGCCACTGGCAACCCTGCTGTTCAAGAATCCTCCTACCCACTCTCCTTTCTCCCATACCATACTTATTGACACCAAGATTGGTAGTAATCTTGTCGTTTTTTCCCCCAATATTTTGACATTATTGTATTCCTATCAGTAATATTATTATCATCATAACGACTTTGACTCACTCCTATTTCCCTTCCAACAGCCTCGTTCTCATTCAACGCCTTCTTCCTTGCGCTGAACCCTAAGCGATCTGAAGCGATCAAAGCTAAGTGAATTTTCGTTGTTTTATTCGTTTATGCATCACCAGACGAAGACCTAAGAGGTCGAAACGCGTTGTGTTTTGTCTTGTGACTCGTTTGTCCACGTTCTCTGGGCGGTTCGCTAACATTTATTTCAGATTTGTTTAGATTTCCGCCTGCAGTGTCTCGCTTTCAAATAGATCCATTTTGGTAAAGTTTGTTTTTTTTTTGGTAGTAATTAAGTGTTCTTTTAGGACAATTTTTCCTTATTGAAGTATTCATCCATAAGCACAGATCGTCAGCATACTGCCACAGCTGTGATAAGTTTTGCTTATGTGTTTTGGAAGGTCACAGAGTAAAATGTTAAACAATATTGGAGCTATCACAGAGCCTTGTGGAATTCCCATTTGTAAAGATTTAAATTCAGAGTACGTATTTTCTGCTTAAACCTGTAACTTTCTGTCTTGCATGTACAAATTCCTTGAAATAATAATAAAGATTGCCAGATAGACCTATGTTTCTTAATTTGAATAACAATCTGGCATTGCCAGACACTATCGAAAGCTCTTTTAACAAAATGTAGCCAAAACGCTTTTTCGTTTTGCAAATTGTTTATAATTTGTATGGTTATTTCAACTATGTGATCGATGACTGATCTGTAATTTACAAAGGAAAACATGGAAATACAGAGGGACGATAAGGTAATGTACAAAGGGTAACATACACAGAGGACCATAACGGAAGGCAGCACGGTAATATAGAGATAAAGATAACGTGATGTGCAAACAGCGATGTGGTAATACAGAGAGAACGTTAACACCATGTATAAACGGCGACTTAGTAATACAAAGAGAACATTAACACCGTGTATAAAACGGCGACTCAGTAACACAGAGAAAAACGTTAACATCTTGCACAAACGGCGACGGGATAATACAGAGAGAACGATAATGTCATATACAAATGGCGACTTAGTTCTTCAAAGTTGGCAGTCACTAGTTCTGTTTTCGGCTTTTGAGATCTGAAGCGTGAGTATTCGTCTACCAGAGGACAATACAATATATGGTGCTTTAGATTAGAGAACAGTAAAATGTGTGTTCTGGCTCAACCCGCTCTCAACCAGTTTCGAGCGGTTTGACTCCAGAACACACATTTTACTGTTCTCTGATAATCCATCACACATTCTCTTTTAAAAACAAAAAATAACGATTATCTACAAACAAACTACTGTGTAGGATTATCCGTTTTCAATACTAATTTACAAACTTTTCAGATTTTAATTTTTGTTTAATCCTGCGTTTTTCCTGGTCATTTTCAATAACATCATTTTCACGCAAACATTCATCAAATGCATCTCTGTCTTTCATGTGAAATAAAACTACAGTCTTTGACTGTTCTCTAAAGTCTTTTAAAACCGAGTTATATTTTTGGCATAAAATCCACACACTTATCCCAGCATGTCTTCCACTAAAGGCTAGTTTTGACAAAGTTTTTCTTTTTACCTATGTCTCTTTCTGCTGAACAGTCATCTATAATAAATAGCGTTTGCGTTCCCTCAAACAATATATAAAAGCGTTCTAAACATTCACAGTTTATTGCTGGGATCAACTAAAAATATGTTATCATCTATCCATATAAACTTTCTATTGTGATATGCTTTGTTCCATTTAAGTGTTGGGGCAGAAAATCACAATATAATCAAAATTATAACGATAAACTGTTTGTAACAGGTCGAGGATAAATATTGTTTTTTCCACAACCAGTTTGCCCGCAAATCAATGAACAATGAGGCTCTTTTGTCATAAAGTTTAACTGCTCCATAGTTTTATTAATAGAACTTAATCTAATCCAGTTATTGTTTTTATCATGCTCTCTGTCAAAACTTGTTCAGTATAATAAAATCCTATAGGTCTAAATGTGTAAGATTAATCCAATTTAGTTCTGTAAGATTATTTCTATTTAGACTAATATTGATTTTGTTGCTTGTTGTTATGACCTTATATCCTACCATTGTGAAGAATGACGACAGTAACTTTAAGTTTTCAACGTCTAAGTTTTGCCAGCTAATTAGAATTCCTTTTAGAAGGACGTCACTAACGCCCACAAACCCCATCCCTCTTCACATCTATTTAAGACAGAAATTTCAAATATCATTGTGAACGTGTCTCCTAATTTCATTTGTGGAATGAACTCTAATTTTGTAGAAGCATCTTTTAAAACCGTTTCTCTTCTGTGGAGGATGTACTGTTTTTTCCTATATGGCGTTATTTCAATTTTTCGACTATTGTCGTCCGGGATAAATTTCATGTAAAGGGGCCCAAGTTTAATGCTTTTCT
>JAFLJL010007029.1:0-11074 GCA_018398815.1 Conus ventricosus | reverse complement strand
GCGAGCCAGATGAGACATTTTCCTGTTCTCTGATAGTAAGCTACAACAAACTACTGTGTAGGATTATCCTTTTTTCAATACTAATTTACTAAACTTTTCAGATTTTATTTTTTTGCTTAATCCTCTGTCTTTTATGTGAAATAAAACTACAAAAAATCATGTATGGTTTGACCGAGACACTGTGAAAGCAGACTAATTCAGGGTTTAGATTGTAGCAGGGTGTATCAGGCGGTGCCGGGCGCGACAGGTACGGCTGTAATTAGCTGACTGTAATTAGAAGCCACACGGGCCGCCATACCTATTGCCCTGGCACACCTGATACGCCTTGCCACAATCCACTGTAATTAGGTCGCACGTGTCTCGCCCAAGTGGACAACAGTAGATTTTCGGTTTTGGGTGTAACACTGTCATGCGCTGTTGAAACTTCCTGTCACGAAAGTTTTCGAACAGGGGAGGTGTGACAAGATTGCTCTGCCCGTGAAGGAAGTTAAGAGAGATTTGGGACAGGAAAGGCATATGTATTGCAATATGGGGTTTGCAATGCTGGGTAATTTAGTAATGTTACTAAGTTTAGAAAAATGAGGGGAGTGCTTTGTTTCCCAGTGATATTTAAACCCTTGCTGATAGGTTGTAGTCAACAAAAAGGAAACTGAAAACTGCTAGTGCTCCACCTGAACAGCTTCTACTTCTCAAGTGAAGATTAATCTTGATTCATCGTGTTTATAATTATTTAGCAACTGTTGAAAATTCCCAGGACAGTTCAAAAACAAAAACTAAGAGCAAGGATACAAAAAAAACAAAACTGAATTGGGAAAAAAATGAAAAAAATAGAAGGAAGATAAAAGAAAGACTACGTTTGCAAACTGAACTCTTAACAACTGTTGAAATGGAAATTGATGAAGTAGAAAAGAAAGTCAAGGGAAGTTGAAAGCAACTTTAAAACAAGTGCAGGGAGGTGATTCATCTGACGAGTGGGTTTGACATTTAAGTAAGTTTATTATTAAAATTTGTAGTTGTTTTAAAATTATAGCATGTAAAAAATGATTGTTTTTGTGACCTGTTTTTCACTTCCCACATGTTTGTTTGAAAATAATCGTTATTTTTTGGTTTCGTTTGTTTACATACTCCGCCATACAGCTGTAATAAAACACATGATGCCTATAGCAAAAAGCTGTTCCCTGTGAACAAACACATCCGTCTGCATTGAAACCCATAGCTGTGATCCCTGTAATTAGCTGAATGCAACCTTCGGTGGCGGGGATCGCGTGACGAGCAAAGCTAATCATTTCTGCTAGCATTTAAAGAATATGCTCACATGCACACACTCAAGTCACTTCTAAGTTCTTACTCAAGCCATCCTCAAGTTCTTACTCAAGCCATCCTCAAGTTCTTACTCAAGTCACTTCAAAGTTCTTTCAAGTCACTTCTAAGTTCTTACTCAAGTCACTTCTAAGTTCTTACTCAAGTCACTTCTAAGTTCTTACTCAAGTCATCCTCAAGTTCTTATTTCAAGTCACTTTAAGTTCTTACTCAAGTATCCCAAGTACCTTCTAAGTTTTTGATCAAGGTCACCTCAAGTTCTTAAATAGTCATCCTTAAGTACAGCCAAGTTCTTATTCAAGTTATCTTATAATTATCAGAAAAAACATACAATCTATGTTTTTGTCTTAAATAGTAAATGTCTAATAGTTACACAGCCTCAAAAAACGCGTCATCGTTGAGGATGTCTTGCTCAGCGTCTTGGCGCGGGATCGGTTAGCATAGATCTTAATGAAGTTCTTACATCGTAAGGAACCACATTGATTACAATTCTGGTCTATGGAAATGTCTTTTATAGACTCCATGTCTTTATTTATTGACTCCATCATTTTAAACAAATAATAATCCGCCATGATCTATTTTTATCAAAAAAAACAAAAAATTTTAAAATTAAGTTCTTAAAATATTATTGCATCTGAAATGGATCAAAATGATCTTTTGTTGTTGGCGGTTCTGGCATACTTTTGTGTTCGGATTTTGTATTTAGTGGCAGAGATTGTTTGGACTGCTTTGGTTTTGGTTGTCTTTGTTTATATATTTTATAACTGTAATAACCGCCCCCCACAGCAGCAAGGGGGCCAAAATGACAACAGTTTTAAGTTCAATATTCATGAAGCTTTGGTGCTGTAGGCCTTGAATCAACTTGTTCTTGTTCTGGTGTTTTTATAGCGGCATTGAAACAACTGTTGGCGTGGCGGCGTTATGTTTTCATTATGAGCTATATTCTGTGATTGTAACATTAATTTTGTTCGCTTGTTCCACTCTGCCAATCTTTTTCCTGCTGCAACGCGTCCAGGATGAGGCGGTTTTTTACTGATCACTTTCTCCACCTGATTCAATGTTTTCTGATTCTGCTGATTTTCTGGCTCGGTCATTTTGAAGGGAAATAAAATCTATATGATTAAAGTAATTAATCCCATGATTAGCGGCGACAATAATGTTCCAAATCTGTAATATAGATCACATCCTAGAGACTCTAATGTCTTTGTTAAAACTGGATCCTGCGTTAAATCATACATAAAGTCTTGTTCAGAATCAATAGGTGCAAATTACTAACTAGTTTAGTGTACAAACTAAGAACTGTTTCTTCGACACTTTTTACCATATCTTGATCCTAGTTGCGCTTCATACCTGTTATGAATACTTTACAATGTCTTGTGGCGACATCTGTTGATCTGTTCTATGCTGAATTCCTTCCCGAGGAACTGTTTTGTTTTTCCACATGCTGCCAAAGAATACAGCCTTTCTTTTTTTTGCATAATAGCTTGGTCATCAACCTGGTCATTTGTAATCTAAGTTCAGGAAGGTTTAGGCTGCCCTGTAAGCTGTAGTAGATCATCGGTGTTCATGTTTTATGCTAAATATAATTATTATTTTGTTTTTAAAAATGAGCGCCGAAAAGACTGTTACAATCTTGTATACCATTCTGCTGTTATTGGAGGCCTAAGTATAGGATACACAATGCTTGGTAAAAGCTTGTTAAAAATTAAACCAGCAGATCTTGGCAAACTAGACTTGAGGATTCGGCAAAGCTAATTGCTATCATTGCAGCTTCGTTTGCTACGAAAGATTTTTTAGTTAAGCACAGGAATAATTCCAGACAGTATAAATATGTAAATAAAAATACATTTATAAAAATGGCTTCATTCGTAATGATGATAGGCGGCGCTGTGGTTAATGCGCTTGCTTTTAGCGGAAGTAATTACGCATTTAGTAAACTGCGGGATGACGGTGAGAGAAAAAGACATAACAAAGCTATGGAGAAACTAGCAGCTGCACAAGATAACTATGAAAAGCAGAGAATTGAGCAGTTAGATTTTATTAACGACAACTGAAAAAAACAGGGACATGCAGCTTACACATTTAAAGACGTTGATCAAGCAATAAAAGAATATTATCTTGTAACAGGCAAACCGACGAGACATTGCCCCACCAAAATTCAGTGACTTTTATCAACCATCAGAAAAACAAAAGATGCAAGAAATCGTGTTTATCGTCTTTGGTATGACCGTTGTGTATTTTGTTGCACATAATATTGGCTGAATAAAAATGAACAAAATCTATATTCGCCAAAAGGATATTGGAAGGGAATCACGGCAATAAAAAAGCTAAGCCAAGCAGCGGGAGTCAGTGAACAAACAGCAAGGAATGGTTATCTAAACAGCGATTTGGCAAATTTATTTACCTGCACCTGACGAATACAGAGACCACACTTTGTGAATGCAATACCAAACGACCCATCAAATGGATCTTCTATATTTACCCCATGATACGATTAGATGAAAAAGATTTAAGTACGCACTCACAGTCATTGACATAGCTTCAAGATACAAAGATGCGGAACCATTAACACAAAAGAGTGCTTCTGCTGTTGCTGTTGCCATACAACTAATATACCAACGAGGCCCGCTAACTTATCCTCGCATGATTCAAGTCGATGATGGAAAAGAATTTAAAGGCCGAGTAAATCAATTATTGTTAAAAAATAGAGTTACCATTAAAAGAGGCATTCCAGGAGTTCACAGATCACAGGCTTTAGTTGAAAACTTTAACAAACAGTTATCTGAAAGACTTTTTTCCTACCAGTATCACAGAGAGCTGATTGGCAATTCTCGCAACACAGAATGGGTTAGAAGACTGCCTCAGTTTTGCGCGCAATGAATAATGAAGAATTTAAATTAACAGGGCTAAAACCAGTACAAGCAATCAAAAAACAAACAATAGATGTTGTTGAAGGAGACGCCAGTTTCATCCGGCAAATCTATTACCGTTTGGCTTGAAAGTAAGGTACCTTTATTTACCAGGGGAAGCAGAAGGGGACACTGCATCAGGGCAACAGATCCAGTTTGGGTGTTGATCCATATGAAATAAAAAGAATTGTAAAAATGAATCCGCCCATGTATTATTTACGAGAAACTGACACAACACAAAACAACCAGCTCCCAAAGATCTTTTGTGAAGGAAGAACTGCAGATAATCCGCCAGACACAGTTCCAGTTGCTTAATTAATTTACAAAAATATATTTGAGACTAAAATGGAAGCACAGAAACGAAACAAGAATGATAAAGGAAGAGACCGTGGAATTGATACGGGAATCATATGCTATGAGTTCTATTATTAAGGAAACATTTACGTGGATTCATCGGCACATGCTAAAACATCCAGATCACCTACAGCCCAAAATCCCAGATTTTGATTATCAAATATGGGGAAAAGAATATCTTGAAATAATAAAAAAAAAATTCGAGCACATCAAGCAAACATGAAAAATTAATTTGGCTGAATTGGATAATGATATGATTGAGCTTTTAACAAAATTGAGGAAAAATATGCCATAAAAGATCTTATGGGACATAAGGGAATTTGTGGCGGAGCGCGATTATTCCGGTAATGTTTCTCGGCAATGCGGCTATATTAGCTGTGGCCTCTTTATCACCTGAGACTGTCAATTAACCGCAAACATGTTTTGCAGGTTCTCAACAAGTTTTTCTGCAAGGTGGCTACATCAGCTGTGTGTTGGCATGTTTTTATTTATAACTTTGCATGCTTTTCAGCAAGGCGACTACATCAGCGTGACCCATGTTCCCTACACAATGCAGCCACATCAGCTGCGCAGGTTTCTCAGCAAGATGGCTATACGAGCTGGGAACTCCGAATCACCAGTGTCTGTCAATTATCTGTGAAGAGTTTTTGCAGGTTCTCGGCTATTTTTCCTCCGAAATCACCAGTGTCTGTCAATTAACCGCGAAGAGGTTTTGCAGGTTCTCAGCTATTTTGCCTCAAGGTGGCTACGTCAGCGGTGTGTGGGCATGTTTTTATATAACTCGGCAGGATGCGTTGCTGCGACTGTGTATCGCAGGTCTCTACATAGTAAGCCCCCTTTTACGTGTCGGAAGAATTGGTATTTTACAGATGCCAAAAACAAGACCGCAGAGACGACGAAGGCCTACATGGAAGGCCAGTGAGGACATAGCGGACAGACCAGCGACACACACACCCAGCCAAACAGCGAGGAAACTGCACATGCCCATGACAACCGGACATGCCGCCCCCATGGCTCAACACATTCATGAGCAACATCACCGCCCAATCGACACAAAAATTCAACAGGCTTTGGAACGCATCCCCACACGCCTACCATCACGCCACCTTCCTGCCAGCACAACAGGCGACCGCCACCCGCAGTGGCCCCCAGCACATCGGCAATGGCCGACTTGGCACAACGGGCGACCACCACACCCACAACGGCCTCCAGGGCACCACCAGCTCAGCAGGCTGCTGCAGACTGGCAGACCAGCATCGTGGGCCCAGTCCACGACGTCCTACAAGGTAAACCTGCAAATATGCGTCACAGTCGATAACAAGTCAGGTACCGCAAAAATAAAAGAAAAATATGGGCTGGGGAATATATAGAGCTTAGTGCTATGATCGATAAAAGGAGCAGGACAGAGAATGTTACACGCTCCAGGTTAAAAATGGAGGGAAGTCCCCAGCACTCCAGCTGGTGCCCCAGACAAAAAAGGGCCACCCGCTACCCCTCATTCAATGGGTGAGAGCATGGAACCGTTTCTGTGCCATCATCACAGAACAAACACCAACCCTAGGGCCAGTCTTAGCACATCACTTGGAGACTGTCTGAACCTTGCCAACAAAGGGGCAAGTTGGAGGTTCTACGACGAACAGTTCCGCAAGATGATAGCCTCGGTCACGCAGAATGGGGTGCAGCTCACTGGAACTGTACCTCAAAGCAACCTGGAGGCAAACTCGAAGGACAGGACAGTCGCACCACAGTCAATGTCACAAAAAGACATACCAAGAGGGCATGTTTCAAATTACCACACCACGGGCGACATGCGCATCTGGAGCAGAGTGCAGTTCCAGCACAACTGCTACAACTGTTTGGGGCACCCCTTCACAGACTGCCAACTGCCGGTCAACAAACTTTTAGAGTGATGACTAGATTCACACATAGCTACAATGCAGCGCCCTTTCGTCCAGAGCAGAAACATAACCGCTGGGTCACACCCAGCACAGTGGGGAACAGACCCAATCCACCACCCTTAGAGGAGGGCGACAGTAGAGTCCTACCAAGCCAGTCAAGTATGAGTGCTAGCCGTTACCTGATAGGTTATGACAGGGAGTCAGCAGTTTTCCTTAGCGAAGGTTTCAGATGGGGCTTCCGAGTGGGTTACAAGGGCTCTTTAACCACAAGGAGGCACTAACTTAGCCTCCACAGAAGACCACCCTAAAATAGTAGATAGTAAACTAGACAAAGAATGTAGATTAGGACGTTTAGCAGGACGTTTAAGGACAAACCTTTACAAACCTTAGCATTTCGCCGATAGGTCTGGTGCCCAAGAAAGAGACGGGGAAATTTCGTCTTATACACCATCTCTCGTACCCCAAGGGGAATCGATCAATGACGGAATACCAGACACAGAAGCTATGGTTCAGTACCAATCTATAGACGAAGCCGTAGCAGCAATCACACGCATAGGAAAACATGGTTACCTAGCAAAGACGGATATTGCAGACGCTTTCAGGATCGTTCCACTACACCCATCACAGTACCCCCTCTTTGGTTTGTGTTGGAAAGGGCAATATTACTACGACAAATGCCTCCCCATGGGTTGTACATCCAGCTGTCGTATATTCGAAACGCTCAGCAACGCCCTGCAATGGATGGCCAGTGCAAAGCTGAACATACCAAACATGGCACATGTATTAGATGATTTCTTAATAGTAGAGGACACACAACAGAAGTGCCAGACTAGTCTTAGGAAGTTCCTAGCACTGTGCTCGAATCTGGGAATCCCAACAGCACCAGAAAAACCACGCAACCAACACAAGTACTGACTTTCTTGGTTACGAGCTCGACACGCGACAGATGGAGATCAGACTTCCTGCGGATAAGCTGGCCAAAGGGAAGGCACTAGTAGCGGAATGCCTGACAAAAAACAAGTACAGCTGCGATATTTACAGTCAGTCATAGGTTTTCTCAACTTTGCGTGCGGAGCCATTGTTCCGGGCCGACCGTTCTTACGGAGGCTGATCAACCTAACAATTGGCATACAAAAACCGTTTCATTACCTACGGATTACAAAAACTGCAAGAGACGATCTCCACATTGGGAGCTATTTCTACAAGAGTTCAATGGGAAGTCAGTCATGCTCCCAACTAGGTGGTCATCTTCGCACATCTTCGCCTATTCACAGATGCAGGGGTTCAGTAGGTTATGGCGCCATTTGGGTAAGAATGGTTCTACGGTACATGGGAAGGACAATGGGTAGCACAGTCAATAGCGTTATTAGAACTTTACCCATAGTGTTAGCGGTAGAAACCTGGGCACACGCAATGGCCAATTCCTGGTAGAATTTCACACAGACAATAGTGCAGTAAACAGAGATTGTGAACAAACAAACATCAAAGGACGGGAAGATAATGGCGCTAGTACGTAGATTAGTATTAACATGTCTGCGGTTCAATATCTGTTTAAAGCATATCATGTACCGGTAAACAAGAATATATTGGCAGACTCACTGTCCGGTTGCAGGTACAGGAATTCAGAGGCTGGCACCTTCAGCCAACAAGCTTCCCACGCCAGTGCCGCCACTGCCGATTTGCACACGCATAGCGACAGCTCAAGATCTCTTACAAACATCCTCGCACCTTCAACCCAGAATGCATACAGGCGTAGCTGGGGCCGGTTCATAGATTTCGCTACAGAAGCCGGTTATCTGCTAGTCTCCCTTAGAAGCAGGTACAGTTGCATTATTCATTGCAGACCTGGTTCAAAAAGTTTCAAGCCGGCAACGGTGTCAGCACACATCTCGGCAATTAGTTACTTTCACAAGATTTAGATCCCTACCAGACCCAACAGCAGCCTTTTTCATACAGAAGATGCTCGTTCATACCACAAGCGGCAACAGCTGCGACACAAGGCTACCACTTGATAAAGGTATGCTGAAGAACTTGGTTTCCCCTACGTCATACATGCATCAGCAGGAAAGAGTGCATTTTATTCACAGCTATGTACCTACTAGCCTTTCATGCCTTCTACGCATTGGCGAATAACAGTACTCTCGGCTACGGACAAAAACCCAACCTCCTTGGGGTACATCAAATCACAATTCAGCAGTCGCATGACAGTCACATTTCACCATTACAAACACAGCAAAGGTCGGACTTTCTCTCTAGACATACAGAAGGGGACAGAGGGGGAGTGCCTATACAGGCCATGACAGATTATTTAGCAGACAGGGGCCGAGTCCTGGACCCCTATTCCTCAAGGCCCCCGGAGAGCCCCCGTCACCAGATCAGTATTCAACACTCAGCTACGCCTCACACTGGCATAATTCACTTCACATAGCTTTAGGATAGGAGCAGCAACAGCAGCGGCAGCTCTGGGCATGTCAGATGCACAGATACGGCAACTAGGGAGATGGAAGTCGGACGCATTCAAAAGATACATTAGGAACAGTAGCCGTTCTTCATCACTCTAAATATTAGGCAGTCTTGCGCTTACCCAAACATGTTTTAGTCAGGATGACTCCATAGTGAGGGAGATACTGCCTCCTCGTTTTTGGTTTCTATGCTTTACAGGTCCTGGGGGCTCCGGACCCGGGTGGATGCTAACAGACAATGCCGGCGGACAGGGCACACCAACAGCAGCAAGAAAGACGGGACAACCCCCTCAAGACATTATGTATGTGTACAAGTCGGGTACAAAGGAGCTGTTCACTACAACCCCCAGAAGACATTGGGTATGGGTACAAGTTGCTCGCGTACGAAGGAGCTGTTCACTGGGCATATAGGATGTGTTGGATGCAATATTATGTTCCAGGTGATATGCACGCGGTGGATATGTGTGCACCGCGTGAGCATGCTGTGTGCGGGCAAGTGCGTGTGGGTGTACGTATGTTCATGACCTGGGCACGCACAATTTGATGCGTGCGGGTTTCAGCTTACCATTTTAGCTGTGGATGGTTACAAAGTGTACAGCACCCGCCATCCTACGTGGTTAGGGGGTGCTATAGCAATTGTCATTATTATTATTTTTGTTATGATGTTCATAATTCTAATTTAGATGGTCAATGCGCTTAGGTCCACTACCGTTCGGTTATGACTGGGGGGTCAACACTTCATGCTCGACATGAGCAGGAAGTGTCTCATGGCGCTTTCCCCCCTTCAGTCTAACTCAAGGTTCAAATCCCAGGGGAATTAATGTTTTTAACCCCTTCAGCAGTGTTGGAAAGAAAGCGGCGCAAAGCGCTGCTGGTCAGAAAGCGAAAGAAATATGGATTATTAGCCGGTTACCTGGCAAACAAAGGGTATTGCCCTTTTGAATTGTAGTGACGTAAAGGTTTGAATTCAGTACCTGGCAAACAATGTATTTCCTTTGAAGCTATGGGTGAGTTTGATCTTTGAATTCGTTAACTTACAAACAAAAGGTATGGTCCAAGTGAAGCTAAGGTTGAAGTTATGGTTTAATTCCTAACTTAACAAAAGGACCCAGAGAAAGCACTTGCAAGAACGGGACTTAAAGTCAAGAAATTACTGGATAAAAAGAAATCTGATGTTTACAGGTTCAATATTATATGTACCTGTCCAGATACCACTGGGTATAATGCTTCTATATGCAGAACTGACAAATTATATGTCACTCCTCGTGGAGTGGACCTAAGCGCAATATAACATCTTTTGTGTCATGTGTTGCATGTATGTGGGAAGAATGTGAAAGAGAAAGCATGCTGATCAGGGGTGAAGGAAGATGGGGAGGACGAAAGAGAACAGTTCTCATTGCCATGGGACCTAACAAGAAGCATCAGCCACAAAAGGAGCTTAAAAAAAACACCTTGAAATTATTCAGTGAGAATTTGGAATTTGATGTTAGATTAAACAGCTTTATTTCCATGACCATACACATTGAACACAAAGCACATTTGCCAGGACAACAAGAGGACTCTTATATACAGCCCTGCCTATGGAATTTGATGTTAGATATAACTCTTTTGTTCGATTTCGAAAATACAAGTAATTCTTAACACAGTGAAATTAGTGATTCTTCTTCTTCTTTCATTATTATGTGTCTGTGTCTCTGTTCTGTCTGTGTCTCTGTCTGTCTGCGTTTATGTGTATTTTTCTGTCTCGATCACGGTCCTCGTTTTAAACCCGCACAAGCCAGTGACACTGGTGAATTTGTTATATGGTGCAATATGTGACAGCTTAACGGACCACTCCTAGATTAATGGGGAAGAAAAAAAATGTGTCATCGTTTTTGTGGCAGGCGTAATGCCCCGCTAGCCCAAGGGATGAATAAAAACCATGTGTTATGTTGTATGAGGCGGTATTAAACATCAGGTACAAAACCCCTCTAACCTCCTTGATTTAATATTATTGATCGGTCCCCACGATAATGACAGAAAAAATGTGTCAACGTAGGCTAAGGTTTGTTATACTTTCGGTAAAGGAAAGTAAAGACCCGAGACGGTTGCTCCCTTAGCCACTTGCGGAAATGACCTTGCTTGGGTGAAG
>JAFLJL010007028.1:0-11020 GCA_018398815.1 Conus ventricosus | reverse complement strand
AGTGTGATCTGTTACCCACTTATGCAACAACAGTTGTTGTTTTTTTTTCTTTTTTTTTTTAAAGAGAATTTCATTTTGAAAGCATCAAGTCTGAGCGAAACACAAGGATGTAATTGGTCTACAGTGATAGAATAATGAATTGACACTTTTTGGATATGATTTCAAATGGATTTTTTTTTTGACGGTAGCATCTTCTTTTCAGTAGGAATACTTGTCCTAAATATTTTCCCTGCTGTTTCAAGGAGACTACAGTTTTCCTCAGTTGAAAGGGAGATGGAGAGATTTGTAGCTTACCCTGCTCTTTTTGCACCTTTTTCTGGCTGCTGTGTCTGCCATTTCACTGCCATTTATGTCACAGTAAGACTATATCCCGCGAAATTCAGTGACAGTGCATTTTACCGACAGCCAATGTAATAAAAAAAATTGTATTCGAGGTCAGGCTGTATTTTTGCTATCCAAATGTTGAAAGTGAACATAGATTTTAACTCAAATATTTTATTCAGAAGAAAAAAGAAGCATTCCTCTTGCCAGTTGACTGTTGTGACGTCAGCGTCAATTATGACGTCAACTTAAAATGACATAGGTAACTAGATGACGAAAATAATAATATGAGACAAGAGAAGGGAGCAAGAACTAACGGCCCGAGGATTTGGTGTCCAGCTAATTTATTTGTTTAATCATCGTTTTTTTCTCCGTAGTGTTACTATGTGGAGAGGCTGACGAGTGGTCAGTAGTGCATCGATGTTCACTGTGTATGTGGGATGCTTTTGATGACGGTACCAGCGGAATATGTAGCAGGAATGTATTTGTTATAAATTGTTGTGAATGCTGTGTCGCCGAGAGTAACTTAAAACTCCTGTAAGAATATTTAATATGTGCTCCAATTGTACCACCGCATGTGTGTCGGTGGGCTGTATTTATTGATGTGAACACTGTGTATAAATACACGGAGAAGTTAATATTTGTTTTAGATCAACGGTGCGTCGAACCGAGTTTATTGTGTTCTATGGGACTTTGGTGAAATTTGTGTTCTCCGGGGATTCAATATGGTTTACTGTGCTTTATGAATCTGCGGTTCTTCTCCTGTGGATTTACTGTGCTTTATGAATCTGCGGTTCTTCTTCTGCGGATTGCTGTGCTTTATGAATCTGCGGTTCTTCTCCTGTGGATTGCTGTGCTTTGTGAATCTGCGGTTCTTCTGCTATGGGTTACTGTGCCTTGTGAATTTGCGGTTCTTCTTCTGATAGTTCGACGTAATATATTGTGCTTGCTGTGTTGAGACCCTGTTTCTTCTTCATCGCTTGTGTTTTGTGACGGCTGTGTTTACCGTGTGGGGACCTTGGTTATCCGTCTTCGTCTTACTTTAATGCTGTAGACTGTGGCGTGGGTACTGTGGAATGAATGCGTTGATTGTATATGTGAGATATTGTGGACGGCGCCGGCGAGATAAGCGAGTTATATCAAGATACGTAGTATGATACGCTGATATATGATGATTGAAGTGTCTTATGTATTAATGTCTTAATTGACGTGCATTGATCTGTATTCTATGAAATGGCATGTATTGATTTGGTAATGATTCATATTGATGGTTCAGGCAGCATATAAAAGAAGAAATCTTACACGTGTGTTGCCTGGCTATCTATGTTCGTATGGTGTGGGTGTGTGTGGGGGAAAAGTCGTACACGCATCCAAACTTTTGAGAGCGAGAGTCAGACAACAAAACACGCACCACACACCATCCGTAACATCTGGTGACCCCGTAGTTAACTTACTTTTGCTACTGAATTAAAAATTGCCTTAGTGGTAGGATTTGTTTTTGTGGCCCTATAATTGCCCCAATTAGATGTGATAGGTCACGTTCACAGACTTTCCTTTGAACAATTGAGTTGTGTTGTATTGTTTTGTTTTATGACTGTTGTTGTCTACTTTCTTTCCGTCTCCAGCGTAACGGGGTATCTCCTTCTGTATAGTTTCAGGAGATACGAGGGCCTAGTTCCTAGTTCTTCCTTCCTTTGTGGGCTTTAATTTTATTATCTTCAGTCATCTCTCTGATTATTTCTGTTTCCATCTTTACTTGGGGATTGTGTTGCTTCTTCAGCATTCTTAGGGTTCTTTTCTCTTGAATGAGTGAGTGTGTGAGTGGCTGCCCTGAACCAGTTTTGAAAAAAAATAAAATAAATAAATAAATTATTAGTTGTTTCATTTGAATGCTTAGTGTGTAAAACAACAACAACTACAACAACAACAACAACAACAACAACAAATACATTGATTATATTGTTATTACTCTCATGTCATTGCTTGATTTATATTTGTTGCTGAAAATTTAGCATTGATTACCGATTGTGTTTTTTTTCTCCCATATCCTAAAATCCTGTTTCATTGTTTATCTCTATCTTTGTGTTGGTTGGGTTTGATAATACTTAGTCTTTTTAAGAGTGATTGCCATTAATGCTTGTTTGAAAAAAAAAAATCCTCTTTGGAATTTAATATATTTTAGTGGACAGGGGTTTCAAACTTTTTTTGCTTGTGATAGCAATTGTTTATATTTGATCCATTTAGTGTGTGTGTGTTGGGTTTGACAGGACATTATTTCATATTTTCATGATGGCACAGAAGGCTAAGGAAGAAAGTCCTGTTGTATCCTCTGTGGACGAGGACAAGTTTTCGCTAAATATTTACAACGAGGTAAGGTATGTGGTCTGGAGGGAGAAGATCTGTTGGCCTATGTTGACAAGTGTATTGCCAGGACATGGAAAGAGAGGAAAGAATGCGATTGAAAGAATTTCAGTTGAGAGTACAGGAAGAAGAGATAACTAAAAGAGAGCAGATACAGATACAATTACAGGAGGAAACTAAAAGAGAGCAGATTACAAGAGGAAACTAAAAGAGAGCAGATACAAGGGGAAAAACTAAAAGAGAGCAGATACAAGAGCAAGAGGAAACAAAAAGAATGCAGGAGGAAACAAAAAGAATGCAAGAGGTAGAGGAAACTAAACGAATACAGTTACAAATAACCTCTCAGCAGAGTGCGGTCTCAGGACAGGACAGTGAGAGTCAGGGTTCGGGTTTTCCAGGTTTAACGCCCCTCGCCCAACCTTTCCTAAGTTGCCCCCTTTTAAAGAAAGAACTGATGATATAGACAGTTACTTGTTTCGTTTTGAAAACCCATGCTCGTTCCTTGGGATGGTCTGAGAGTTTGTGGGTAACATACTGTCTGCACTACTTGAGGGTTCTGCTTTAACTCTCTATCACAGTCTCGCTGAAAATAATGTTGTGTCTTACGAGCTTTTGAAAGAGAGCTTGCTGAAAAATTTCAATGTACTCCAGATGGTTTTCGTAAGCGTTTTCGTGAGGCTAAGCCTAGCTCCGATGAACCCTTCGAGACCTTTGCAGTTGAACTTAGGCGTTTGTTTGACCGTTGGGTCTCTTTGTCAAAAATTGATAAGTCTTTTGAAGATCTGGTGGATCTTATTTTGCGTGAGCAGTTTTTGGAGTGTGTCTCTAAGGAGTTGGCCACTTTTTTGTGTGAGAGAGATGTGAAAACTTTTGATGAAATGATCAAGTCTGCAGAGTCATACAGACGTGCTCATCCAACTAAGGTGCTTTCTAGGAAAGCTGATGTAAACATTTTTGCTTCTGTTGGGTACAAAACTCCTGGTCAATTTGACAGAAATGCATATCCCGGTCAGTCTGACAGAACTCCGTACTGTGGTCAGTCTGACAGAGGAAACAGATACTCTACTTTTCAAAACAGTGGCCATACTCTGGTTCGTTGGCTGATCGTGGAAGTAACTTTGGTGGTTTAGCTGTTATTATGGTCATCAGAGCTTTGGTTACTCAGCTGGTCGTGGAAATAACTTTGGCGGTAGCGTTATCGTGGTCGTGGCGCCCGTTATACCTCTGGCAGTAGGAGTTCCTCAGAAAGTGCTTCTGATCAGTTTGCAAGTGTTGTGTGTTTTTTGTGTAAAAAGACAGGACATGTAGCTGCTAGGTGTCCATGGAAATCAGGTAGAAGCCCTTGTAGAATTTGCACCCTTAGCCACCCAGACACGTGTCCTTTTGTGGTTGGTAACTTACTTTTGTTGAGACTCAGCCGACAGCAAACAGTCCATTGCTTGTTGCTCTGTTCTTGATACTCCTTTTGCTTGTCTAGCTGCTGGTGAGTTCACAGGCAAATTGCATTTGGAGTCTGGTTCTGTGAATGGCACTTTGAGCTCTGTTCTGCGTGATACTGGTGCTACTATTTGTGGCGTTCGCAAACGGTTAGTTTCTGACAGTCAGATGCTAGGAACCACAGTGAAGTGTGTTTCTTTTGGTGGTCGTGTGGATGAGTTTCCACTGGCTACAGTTTCAGTCAGTTGTCCTTATTTTGTGGGTGATTTGACTTGTTGTGTCTTGGATAGTCCTGTCGCAGATCTCATTGTGGGTAATGTACCTGGAATTTTTGTGAACGGTGAGTTTAGTGATGTATCTGGTGAACCTTTCTCTTTAGCCGCCGTTACGAGGGCTAGAGCTAAGCATGTTGTGGACAAAAAGCCTTTGTGTCAGATCCCAGATGATCTGAACATTTCCCGTTCTGATCTTGTTCAGAAACAGAAGGATGATGCGTCATTGAAGTCGTGCTTCCAGTCAGCATCTTCTGGTGAGGTGAAGAGGTTAGGTAAAACTACCTTTTACTACTATGTGTCTGATGAAGTTCTGTACAGGCATTTTGTCAAAAATGATATCTCTTTTGATCAGGTTGTTGTTCCTGTTGAACTTCGACCTACAGTGTTATCTGTGGCGCATGATCTGATTTTGTGGGTCATTGTGGTTCTCGGCGTACTCTGTCTAGAATCCTTAACAAGTTCTTTTGGCCTGGAGTAACTGTGGATGTAGCGAAATATGTTGCTTCCTGTGATGTGTGTCAGAAGACAGTATCAAAGGGTAAAGTTTGTCCAGTACCCCTTGCGTCTGTTCAGTCATCAGTACTCCATTTGATCGTGTGGCTGTTGATCTTGTTGGTCCACTGTCTCCTCCTTCGGAACAAGGTCATCGTTACATCTTGACCATGATTGACATTGCTACCCCTTTTCCGGAAGCTGTTCCGTTGAAGGATATCTCCTCTGTTGCTGTGGCAGAAGCATTGTTGGGAATCTTTTCTCGTTTAGGTTTCCCAAGGAGATTCTGTCTGATCAGGGTACACAGTTCAACTCTGATCTCATGAAGCAGTTTCATGCTTTGTGTGGTGCAAAGGGCGTACGTACATCGCCGTATCATCACAGGCAAAAGGGCATGTTGAGAGATTTCATGGGACTTTGAAATCCATGTTGAAAAAGATTGTCCGCACTCAACCAAAGGCACTGGCATCGATATTTGCCTGCACTGTTGTTTGCGTGCAGAGAGTTGCCCTCTGAAAGTACAGGTTTCTCTCCCTTTCAGTTGCTGTTTGGTCGACAGGTTCGTGGTCCTGTTGCTTTACTACAGGAGTCGTGGACTGGGTCAGATGCTCAGGATGTTGAGGCCAAACCTCTTTATTCGTACTTGTTTGAACTCAAGAATGTTATTGCTGACTCATGTAAGTTAGCCATGGAGAATTCTGCTGATTCCGCTTTGAAGGGAAAAAAATACTTTGACAAGAAGGCCAGGGAACGCGTTTCCAAGTTGATGATGAAGTTTTAGTTTTGTTGCCGACTGACTCTAACAAGTTGTTAGCCAGTTGGTCAGGGCCGTTCCAGTAGTCAAAGTCTTGCATCCAGATTACAAGGTCCTTGTCAAGGGCAAGGAAAAGATCTTTCATGCGAATATGCTCAAAAAGTATATTCGTCGTGTTGTTGTGCCTACAGTTGTTCTTTCACAAGGTACTTCAGTGCCTTGGTCAGAGATAGCACCTTTGGCTTATGAGCAGGAACAGGTTTCTCTTGAGTGTTCTCCAGGAGTTGGTCTTTCTGTGGACCCTCTCCGGAGTCTGTTTGTACTGTTCGTTGAAGTGGTTTGTACAGTTGGTGTCGTCCAGGACTGTGATGACGCTTTACCCATTCCCACTTTAGCTGTTCCGATGGCGTCTTCTATGCCAGATGAAGATGTCCACTCAGTGCAGTTTGATTGTACTTTGTCTGACAGCGGTTTCAGGGAGTTGCGTGCAGTCTTTGATGATTTTCAGGACATTTTGACTCCTAAAACAGGTTCTTTCTCAGGTGAAGCACTATTAGAGATCCCTCTTACAACAGATGTCCTGTTAGAAAGAAGTGTTATGATATCCCTTTTCTGCGAAAGAGGTTTTGAGAGAGAGATTGGTATCATGTTGGATCTTGGAATCATTGAACATCCAATAGTCCGTATGCATCTCCAGTTGTGTTGGTCAGGAAGAAAGATGGTACGTGTAGATTTTGCATTGATTTCAGATCTTTGAACAAGATTACCGTCTTTGATGCCGAACCTATTCCTGATGTTGAGAGTCTTTTTGCAAGGTTAGCTGATGCTCAGTTTTTCACAAAGATAGATCTTGCAAAAGGATATTGGCAGATCGTGGTTAAGCCCGAGGATCGTCCGAAGACGGCTTTTACAACACACTTGGGTCTATTCCAGTTTGTCAGGATGCCTTTTGGACTTGTATCGGCTCCTGCAGTGTTTGCACGCATGATGCGTATGCTGGCATTAGATCAGTTTTCTGCCATCAGTTTTTTTGACGATATTCTTGTGTACAGTATGTCATGGGATGATCACCTTAAACATGTGAAGGGTGTGCTCTCCCGTCTGAGGTCTTTCAACCTCACAGCTCGTCCTTCGAAGATCGAGGCAGGCTTTCGTTCACTGGAGTTCCTTGGTCATGTTGTTGGAGGTGGTACTATGCGTCCTGAAGGTAAGAAGGTTGAAAAGATTTTGAATATATCCACTCCTACTACTAGGAGCAGGTCAGGTCTTTGTTGGGGCTGCTCAGTTTTTACAGGAGATATGTTCCTAGGTTCGCTACTGTGAGTGCCCCACTGTCTGATTTGATCAAAGATACTGATCGTGCTGGAAGGTCTATTTCTTGGACTCCTGGTGTGCAGAAGCTTTGAGGAAGATTCGGGGAATCTTGTCTTCTGCACCTGTGTTGTTGTTACCTAGGTTGGGTAATTCTTTTGTTCTCAGGACTGATGCTAGTTCTGTTGGTTTGGGTGCTGTATTGCTTCAGGTGAGTGATGATGTCCTTCACCCCGTCGTGTTCGCTAGTCGAAAGTTACTGGATCGTGAGAAGGCGTACAGTACTATTGAGCGGGAATGTTTAGCCATTGTCTGGGCTGTTCAGAAGTTTGTAAGATTCTTTGGGGAGTCAGATTTATCTTGCAGACAGATCATCGTCCCTTGACGTACCTGCGAACGTCAAACTTTAAGAACTCAAGAATTATGAGATGGGCGTTGTCGTTGCAGGAGTTCTCGTTTGAAGTCCAGCCAGTTCCTGGTTCGGCGAATGTTTTCGCTGACCTTCTCTCCCGCTCATGTGAGAATCAATTGATCCCTTAGGAAGTGAGTTTCCTTGTGTGAACTGCAGTTTTATCTCTACCCGTGGGGGTATGGAGAGGCTGACCGAAGTGGTCAGTAGACATGTGTGGTCTCTACCCAGTGTGGGTATGGAGAGACTGACCGAGTGGTCAGTACACATCGTATATGCATTGCCATCCGGGTGTGGGGTGCAGCCCATGCCCAGCCGCCGTCTCTACTCCGTGTGGGTATGGAGAGGTTGTCCGTGAGGTCAGCAACAAGCTAGCATGTCAAAGGGCTTCAGAGTTCGTTAGGACGACAACTTGTGTTCTTCTGTTGTGTGAGAGTCCCTGGAAGGACTCCACGAACTGCTTCCGTGAGCGGCTTCGTTTTCCGTCGAGTGAATGTAATTTGTAGGTTTGTGTATTCTGCTGTTTGTTTACTTCTTTTTCAAAAAACAATTCGGTCATTGTTTTTTTCTTGAGGAGGGGGAGTATTGTGACGTCAGCGTCAATTATGACGTCAACTTAAATGACATAGGTAACTAGATGACGAAAATAATAATATGAGACAAGAGAAGGGAGCAAGAACTAACGGCCGAGGATTTGGTGTCCAGCCTAATTTATTTGTTTAATCATCGTTTTTTTCTCCGTAGTGTTACTATGTGGAGACGCTGACCGAGTGGTCAGTAGTGCATCGATGTTCACTGTGTATGTGGGATGCTTTTGATGACGGTACCAGCGGAATATGTAGCAGGAAATGTATTTGTTATAAAATTGTTGTGAATGCTGTGTCGCCGAGGAGTAACTTAAAACTCCTGTAAGAATATTTAATATGTGCTCCAATTGTACCACCGCATGTGTGTCGGTGGGCTGTATTTTATTGATGTGAACACTGTAGTATAAATACACGGAGAAGTTAATATTTGTTTTAGATCAACGGTGCGTCGAACCGAAGTTTATTGTGTTCTATGGGACTTTGGTGAAATTGTGTTCTCCGGGGATTCAATATGGTTTACTGTGCTTTATGAATCTGCGGTTCTTCTCCTGTGGATTACTGTGCTTTATGAATCTGCGGTTCTTCTTCTGCGGATTGCTGTGCTTTATGAATCTGCGGTTCTTCTCCTGTGGATTGCTGTGCTTTGTGAATCTGCGGTTCTTCTGCTATGGGTTACTGTGCCTTGTGAATTTGCGGTTCTTCTTCTGATAGTTCGACGTAATATATTGTGCTTGCTGTGTTGAGACCCTGTTTCTTCTTCATCGCTTGTGTTTTGTGAACGGCTGTGTTTACCGTGTGGGGACCTTGGTTATCCGTCTTCGTCTTATTTTAATGCTGTAGACTGTGGCGTGGGTACTGTGGAACTGAATGCGTTGATTGTATATGTGAGATATTGTGGACGGCGCCGGCGAGATAAGCGAGTTATATCAAGATACGTAGTATGATACGCTGATATATGATGATTGAAGTGTCTTATGTATTAATGTCTTAATTGACGTGCATTGATCTGTATTCTATGAAATGGCATGTATTGATTTGGTAATGATTCATATTGATGGTTCAGGCAGCATATAAAAAGAAGAAAATCTTACACGTGTGTTGCTGGCTATCTATGTTCGTATGGTGTGGGTGTGTGTGGGGGAAAAGTGTACACGCATCCAAACTTTTGAGAGCGAGAGTCAGACAACAAAACACGCACCACACACCATCCGTAACAACTGTTTTAGGGGAAAGCATTGGACAGAGACACAAAAGACATCACAAAGCCATTGGAATTCCTTCATTCAGACAACTGTCTGTCCCAGGTGGGGATTGGAGAACGGGTCGAGGTAGGCTGAACGCCTGTTTGGGGAATTGTGCTCATTCCATGCATGGACAGGAAAACCTGTCATACTACTGTTCTGTCTTGAAATATCCCAGACTCCAGACAAAGGCAGAAGGAAAATCATTATTATGTGCATAGAGTAAGTGGAACTGCGCTTAAGAAAATATGAGCGATGTTAAAGAATAAAGTAATACTGGCGTCGGCACTATCCCTCCCTCCCCCCTCCCTTGATATGCTAAAGGGGGTGGGGGGACAGGGGAGGTAGAGAGGGCTGACCACCATCTGTCCCCCACCCCTCCACAATAATTGAAGCAAAAATTTATGGACGGCATGGATAATGGTGCGCCTCCTCTCTCTCCACTTCTGCAGGGATTCTTTATTCAGTTAGGTGTTGCCTCTGATGTGAGTCTTCCAGTCTGACCTGATGGTCGTGGCTCATGGAACTAGGCTGCCTCTCTTGTACCCACTGAAGGTACCACGTCCAATGCAACGGACGTGTGCGAGGCACCCGCCATGAAGACTGCACCGTAGTTCGAAAGTTAAGATCCGATTCTGTTGGTAGCGTGTGCTGAAGTGTGGAGAGATGGTGTACCAGCTGTTCAAAGCTGGAGATCCAAGAAGCGGGCTGCACGTGGGATTGTGCTGCACGAGCAGTGAACGTTCCACGCGCCGTGTTCGGCTGAATGCAGGTTCAGCAGATACAACTGAGCGCATAGTGTCCACTGGCGTACACACATGCCGTGTGTTCTAACTTGGGCAGACTGGCACACACAGGCAGACTACTTGGTCACACGAATAGCGGAAAGAGAGGGAGAAGAAAATGGAAGACTGTGTTCTGAACATGCCACACGTCTTTTGGATGAGAGGCCTCAGAGCAGGCAACATGAATGTCTTCAGGATGGATTACCATGGTTCCCATCAGCTGCTACTGAACGGTTTAATGTTATGTTTCCCTAAGTTTGTTCTCATTTTCTTTCTTCCCGCTTCTTCCCCCTCCCCCACCTCCTCCCCCTCATTATGATAATTTCTTATTTACTAAATTAATCTTTGCGAAGTCATTAATGTAATGATGAAAGAAATGTTAGCCTGCACTTGTTTTCCCCACTACTAAATTGTTCACTACTACTAAATTGATCTCCCCCACTACTAAATTGATCTCCCTTGCATCTTTGAGTGGATCCTCAAGCGTAGGCTCAAAGATTGTCCCTACATTTTATACTATTTGCATAAAGTCTTTAGTTTTTCAGCAACTTTTTTCCTCCCCCACACTTTCGTTTGATTTATCATTACTACCCCTTTACTGGCTGCTTTGGGAGTGCTATTGGATTTTTTTTGCATCCTTGGTGGTGAGAACACCACGGTATTATGGACTGTGGTGTGTCTCTATTTGACGCCAGGAGCGCAAACACAACCAGGCGTGTCTCCCTGATGAGTTCCGATCCAGCGTACGAAAGGCCTCGGAGCTGGCAATACAACTATATCTGCCTTCAAAGGGGATTGCGATGGTTCCCTTATGCAGCTAGTGAAGAGTTTTCATATCTGTAATAGGCTTATATTTTCTTAATTTCATGTCCCCAGTTTCTCCATCTTCAAATTCCACCCCCACCCACTCCCCTCTTTAAGTCCAAATCTTTGCCAAGTCATTACTATGAAGACAGCTGAGTTGTAGGCCTGTGCTTGCCCCCCCCCCCCCCCCCACACTATTAGATTATTCGTCTATAGAGAACAGGGAAAGGGGCATTCTGGCCA
>JAFLJL010007027.1:0-10968 GCA_018398815.1 Conus ventricosus | reverse complement strand
TTTGGGTTGGTGGTTTTGGGGGGTTTTGTGTTGTGTGCCCCGACGCGTCTCAGATGTAATGTGTGTGTGCGTCTGTGGGGGTGATATGATTGAAACTTTATACTCAATGGAATGTAAACACCATGAACTTATGTTGAAAGGGACAAAAAAGCAGTTAGAGAGGAATCATGAGCTGAAGAAAAGCAGAAGTAAAGTTAGCAGTAGAGCGATTTTTTTCGATAGGATCAACATACTTGTGACTTCCCAGGTCAGTGGTTCTGCGCCATCAGTGGATGCTTAAGAGAAGACTGGATGAACATTGAAAAATCTACCATCATTGTACAACCTATTTGCCAACGAATAACTTGGCCTACTGCGCTTGCACGCAATGCTGAAATCAAAGTTAGAATTAGAGACAATAGGCTCTTAAAAGTAGAGCCTCATCGCTTATTCTATCTAACTATACTAATGGAATCCAGATGGTATGTGGCCTGTGCTGCTGTGGAGGACGGTCAGATAAAGAGCGCGCTACAGCAGGCTTACTACTGGAAGTCGTGGTTTGCTCCAAATATGAAGAGCCCTAGCGAGGCAGTTTCAAGCAAGGAATGACTATTTTTTTGTAAATGTGTGTTTTTATGTTTTCTGTTGAATACTGTTTGATGCTGCTAACAGCACTTATGCATTACAACTGGAACTTGATGCACTGTCTTCGCCTGCCTTTAGAGCAGTCCTGTACCACCCTTGGAGGCCTGCGCTGTGTTGACGATGGGTACAGGCATGCACAGGACACTCCATTAAGATATCAAGGACATAACTGCTCCTGAACAGAGGTAAATTAGACTACAGGATGCAGCTCATAACAGCCTTAAAGTAGCACCCCCATGGGTGTACCAGCCCGTATTCATGACTGCAGAGCCCACCGGCGAAAACACCACCTCCAGCGCCGAGCACACCCCACAGACCCAACCACCCCTGCCCACGGACAGACGAAGACAGTGCCACTCCAGACAGACTTTGCCCTCCACTACCGCCTGTAAGAGGTCAGGTCAGACAAATGGTCTGCTACTGTAAAGCTGTAGCCCAGTACTACCTGTCACAGTAGGAGACTTGGAGAGGGGATTGGCGCCACCAAGGATTAACCTAAGCCCACAGAAAAGTCATGAGAGATACAACCATAGCCAGCAACATACCGGATCGGCCGGGGCCCGGGTACCAACGACCGCGCTCCCACTGACAAGCACCAGGGTGGAAGTGAAAAGTCAGCTACTGGGGCAAAGACATCATACAAGCTGCCAACTGAGAAAATTACCATTGGAACCTGGAAGTTCGTACACTCCATCAGTGCGGCAAAGTAAAAGAACTAGAGCACGAGCTGAGACGTTACCAATGGACATTGTGGGTATGTCGGAAGTAAGATGGACAGGCTTTGGAGAAGCAATCACAGAGGAAGGACACAAGATGTGGTACAGTGGCGAAGAGTCACTACATGAAAAAAGGCTAGCTTTCATCGTACGCAAAGAAATCACTGGATGCATCTTGAGCTGCACACCTGTTAACAGCAGAATCATCAGCATTCGTGTGTCAGCCAAACCAAAGAACATCAACATCATACAGGTGTATGCTCCAACTACCAGCCACGAAGATCAGGCGGTGGAAGAATCTACGAGAAAGTAGAAGACACCATCAGAAAAGCCCCCAAGAAAGACATCATCATAGTTCAGGGGGACTTCAACGCCAAAGTCGGCCCAGATGCCTACAAATACTGGGCTGGAACAGTGGGTCAATACGGCACAGGGAACAACGACAGGGACTTCGCTTCTGGAGTTTGCCTGCACCCAACGGCTCACCATTGCCAACACCCTTTACCCCCACAAACTGTCAAGAAAGAACAACCTGGCATGCGCCGAACGGAATGACCCACAACCAGATCGACTTTGTCCTCACTCCACGGCGCTGCGCTTCAAATCAAGCATCAATAAAGCAAAGACGAGGACATACCCCGGAGCTGATATAGGCAGCGACCACGATCTCGTGCTGCTCACAATGAAGATCAAATTGAAGAAAAAGTACCAAGCTGCGCAGCCACGCATCAAGTTTGACCTGGAGAAGTTAAAAGACCCAGAGATAGAAGAGGCATTCCAGGCACAGCTCGGGGGGGGGGGCGGTTCGCGGCACTCAACCTCCTGGACAATGACATCAACGACCTCACAAACACTTCAATGAGGCAGTCTGCGAACAGCAGAGGAGGTACTTGGTCGACAGAGAAGAAACACCAAGCATGGATCTCAAACGACATCCTTGACCTCTGCGACAAAAGAAGATCACTGAAGAATACGAAAAAATTCCAGCCCTGAACAAGCCGCACAGTATCGAAAAACCAACAACCTTGTAAAGAAGGAATGATTGAAGCCAAAGAACAATGGATCAATAATCAGTGCGAGAACATAGAGAAAGGCATGGAAAAGGGAAACAGCAAACATGCCTTTCACCACACCGAAAACCTCACCAAGACGCAGCAAAACAGATCGTCAGTCATCGAGGATACCTCAGGCGAGCTGCTGACAGAAAGCTCCGCTGTTTTGAACAGATGGACACACTACTGCCAAGAACTTTACAACTACCCTATACAGCCAGACACAGTCTGTTTGAGGGGGACTCAACACCATCAAGGGAATCCTCACCACTACCAGTGATGAGAGAAGAAGTGAAGAAGCCATCGGCAGCCTCCGGCAGGGAAATCACCTGGAGCAGACAATATTCCAGCAGAGCTGCTCAAACATGGAGGGAAGGAATTGGTCACTCTAGTAACATCGATTTGTCAGAAGATATGGGAGACAAAACAGTGGCCCACAGAATGGACTCAATCACTCATCATCCCCCTGCCCAAAAAGGAAATCTACGCCAATGCCAGAACTACAGAACAATAGTCTCATTAGCCACACCAGTAAAATCGTGCTCAGAGTCATCTTGAATCGACTGAAGAAAGAGGCGAAGAACACCTGGCGGAAGAACAAGCTGGATTCAGGGCAGGCAGAAGCACAGTAGAACAGATCTTCACCTGCGATACTGATGGAGAAACATCTGCAACATCAGAAGACCTGTTCCACAACTTCATTGACTTTAGGAAAGCGTTTGACAGGTGTGGCACAAGGGTCTGTGGCAGGTGCTCAGAAAGTTTGGCATAGAGGAGGGTCGCGTCAAACCATCCAGGCACTGTATAACACCGCCAGCAGCGCAGTCCTCCTCAACAACCAGATAGGGGACTACTTCAAGACCACAGTTGGAGTCCGTCAAGGCTGCCTGCTATCTCCCGTACTGTTCAATCTCTTCCTGGAAAACATCATGCGTGAAACCCTCCATGACTTCCACTCCACTGTCTCCATCGGAGAAGAATCATCAATAATCTGAGGTTCGCAGATGACATCGACCTGATGGAGGCAGCAACGAAGAACTACAAGACCTGACAAGAGACTGGAAGAAAGGGCAGGTGCATATGGAATGGAAGTGACACAGAAAAAAGCAAAGTCCTGGTCAACAGCACAACCAACACCCATGCTGAAATCTACATGAACGGACAACAGCTTGAAGAGTGGGCGCTTTCAAATACCTTGGCGCCACTCTCACCAAAGACGGTCGCTCTGCAACAGAAATCAGACCAGACTAGCGATCGCAACAGCAGCAATGGCAAAGCTAACAAGATCTGGAAGAGCAGGAGATCAGCTTTCCTACAAAGATGAAGCTGTACAAGTCCCTGGTGCTGTCCATCCTGCTGTATGGCTGCGAAAGCTGGACCATGACAGCAGAGACCACCAAGAGAATCCAGACGTTTGAAACTAAATGCTTCAGGCGCTTGCTCGGGATCTCTTGGCAAGACCGGAAGACAAACGACCTTGTGAGAGCCAAATAACATCACTTGCAGGCCCCAAGAACCCCTCTTGGCAACAGTCAAGAAGAGGAAGCTGTCGTGGTTCGGGCATGCCATACGCCACAATTCACTGCCCAAAACAGTCATCCAGGGCACGCTGGAAGGCAGCAGACGAAGGGGACGACAAGCCAAATGCTGGATGGACAACATCAAAGAATGGACCAGGATGGATGGCCCTACGCTGATGCGACAGGCAGAGGACAGGGCCGGATGGCGGTGCCTGGCTTCGAGAGTGTCTCTCATCTCTCCTCTACGCCCATCATGGGCAAGAGAATGATGATGATGACCGCCTGTAATAGCCATCACCAGTGTACTATTGCAAATCCTAAGGCTGTTATAACGCTCGCTAATGTGAACCTTGCTCTCTAAACAGTGTTCGTATTCGTTCTCCTAGCGTTGCGTCTTCATAAAATTTTTCAATAGTTTCTCTTATTCTATCACTTGAGTTCGTAATTGGTCTCGGTTAGTAGTTAGCACTTCTAGTCTTGCTGATCTTTCTTGCTCAAGATTTTTTAGTCTTTGGGCTATTCTTTCTTTAATCTCACGCCCTACGATGCGGTCGTCAGTCTCAGCGAGTTTTTCTTTTTCTTTTTATATGCTCATCTAGTTCACCTAGTTTTGCTACATTGTTTGTTAATTCGCCTTTAAAGTACGATCAAGGGCTAATAATTCTCTCTCAGTAAATCCTGTTTCTTCAGGGAGTTCTGCTACTGTATTTCTTACTTCGTCCACTGTTTGAATTAAAATCTTCATGTGGCGTGGTTTGTATTTGGTTATCTGTTGGGAGTTTTTGTTGTGTGTTTTGAACATTAGCAACTTCATCCGACCTAATTTTGGTTCAGTAAAGCCAAGGCGATTCTGCTCGCTTACACGGAGCCTTTGTTTAATGTAGTCATGCCTACAAACTTTGATGCGTCTCGTTTATCCGTAAGCGAACACGTTCTCCTTTGGCGTTTCTAAAATACAAATGGTTATCTTTTAGTTCAAAATGATCAAGGTAAATAGTTTCGGGAGGTTCTAGTTCTAAAACTTGGTATAATGATCTGACCTTATCTTCTGTTAATTCGGTGATCGAAAGAAAGTCAACGGGAAAGAAAGTCAACGCAAAAAGGTCAGGTTAGGGTTAGGGTTAGGGTTAGGGATAGGGTTCGGGTTAGGGTTAGGGTTAGGGATAGGGTTAGGGTTAGGGTTAGGGATAGGGTTAGGGATAGGGTTAGGGATAGTGTTAGGGTAGGGATAGCATTAGGTTAGCCGTTGACTTTCTTTCCCGTTGACTTTTTTTCCTACAATCGTTAATTCACGCCTTTGCGCCCCTCTAATTCATCCTGCAATGGGGGCGCTGAGCGGTGCTGTGTCAAAGGAGTCCTTTCATCCATGTCGGCGTCTCCAAGATCACTAATATAATAATCTTCTTCACCTCCAATTTCTGCCATGTTTTTAAATAATTAACTTTTTATTTTGTTTTATAAAAATGTCACAAGTATATGGCTCGATTCTTGACCCGCATAGAAGACTGAAAGAACCCCGTGGCGTGAAGGGAAATAAACGGAATATTACTGTTCCAAATAATCCATCTACTATTGATGCAGATCAAATTCTTACTGTTAGATTTCCAGACCTAGGAGCGGATGATTTGATTGTGCCAGGCTCTGCGCGGCTTACTTTCAAAATAGAACTCGCTTCAACAACAGACCAAACCAGAACAGGTGTCCAGAATTTGGGACGGGCAATCGTTAAGAAAATTTCTGTAAAACTTGAGGCCTCGAGGGCAAGAAGTATTTCTTTAAACAATGCAGACATATTTTTAACCTATTCTGATCTATGGCTAACCGCGAATGAAAGGGAAGATCTTGCGTTTCAAGGAATCGGCAATGAAGAAGCACTAAAACTTAGAATAGGCGCCGAACTCGCCTCAGGTGCTAAAAGCAGCAAAAAGGCTTTAGCTGTAAGTTATGCGTATGGTAATCGCTTTTCCATTCCCTTAGATTTGAGTTGTTAAAAGCGCATGCGCCATACTTTCAAGGGGCATCAAAGACACCGAAGCAAAGTACAGCATTTCTGGCATCTCTTTAGAGTTTGATGTTGTTAGCAACTCTAATTTAGCAAGGCTGATTGAGCAACAATATGAGTCACAATTAGTAATATATTACGAAAACGTGCGTCATCATTCAACATATCCTAAAAGCAGGGCAGACGCTATATGGAATTTTAATCTTAGTGTCGCAGTAAAAATCGCTTAAAGGTATTTTATTGCTGTGGGAAGATGAAGAACCATTCGCAAGAGCAAGTGAAAAGTTTTTTAATCCAAAAATAACGAAAGTGCAATGTACAATTGATGGTAGTCCTAACCAAATCTACGCTAGCGGGATTAGACCTTATCATCATTTTGACGAAATAAGAAATTGTTTGGGGGGTGGGAGGGGCCGAAGTCCAACAGCAGACCTTGTGTCTAAAGATCTACACCTTCACAGTGTTAGGCTGATGATTATTTAACATCAAAATACGGTTTATGGATTGACCTAAGGTCAACAGAGGATAATCAGTTGCATGATGAGTGGGAGAACGGTTAAAGACGTAAACATTCAAATTGAGAAAGAAAAAGAAGCCGATAACCGCTTAATGTACATTTGTTTTTATTAATTGATGCACAGCTGAATATTGAAAAGAAAAAATTAAAAGATACAGAATACTAGCCTAAATTACTTTTTCATTTTTAAAAAAGCATGTCTGTTCAAGTTTATCCAATGTGCCTACAGCACCGGAGTCGCCAAGAGAAGAGATAGTAGAAACCCCCGGCATAAAAACCTTCAGATTAACAAACATTACACAAATGCAACAAAAACTAGAGCAAGACCTTTCAAAATACAGCAAAGCCAAACAAAGGTATTCTGCTGCCTTTAATGCTGTTACATAATGTTAATACGGGAGCTTCAACTATAAGTGCTGCATCAGCAGGAACGAGTGTTGGCCTTTTAGCATCGGCATAGGCGCACCCGCAGCTTTGCCTCTAGGCGGTTTGTCTTTAGCTCTTGGCCTGTGTTCATTAGCTGTAGGTGTGCTGCTAGCAAAAAAAAAAAATAAATAAATAAACTCCAAAAGCACACAGCTATAGTTCAACTAATAACAGCTAAACTTAGTTCCTTCAAGCTGATTATAAATAAAGCACTAGCTGACTCAAACATCACGGATGAAGAATTAATCGTTTACAGGCCGATTTTGATGACTACAAAAGACAAAAGTTTGATCTTCAAAGAAAGGCGAGGACAAGTTTTTCTCAACAGCCAGACCCGAGCAGATAAAAAAAGGAATGTTTAAAAAAAAGTAAACGAAACATTAAACTCTGTTCTAAACAGCTCACATTAACAACGCCGAAGGGTGTTTATACTTTAGTTTATGAGTCTAAACACAAAAAGACCATCCATATTGATTAATTATTTTTTGATTAAATAAATATTTTGAGTTAGAAAAGAAACTCAGCATGGATAAGATATATGAAGGCCCAGACGAATTGTTTTGAAGCAATGCAAGAAGATTTATCAAGAGCACTGAATGCTATTGATTTACTTACTTACTTACTTAATCCTCTTCGCTCCATCGGAGCATAGGGCCTTCACTGCAGATTTCCAGCGTGTGCGGTCTTGGGCCTGGGCTGCCCGCTTTGCCTCACCCCCAGGACAGCTTGATGGAACCAGCTCGCTGTTCAGCGTCCTACGCCAAGTTGTCACGGCGCCTCGCTTTCTCTTTCCTTGCGGGTTCCAAATCCAGTGCCTGCGTGCGATGTTGTCCGGGCCTCGGCGTAGGATGTGTCCGATCCACTTCCACTTTCGGATTCTGATGGTGTCTCCGATTGGTCTCTGATCTGTCTGGCGCCATAGCTCCTCATTTGCAATTCTGTCAGGCCACCTGATGCGAAGGATCCGCCGCAGGCATGTGTTGATGAAGACCTGCAACTTGCGCTCCAGCCCTTTGGCGAGTCTCCAGGTACTCCGAGCCATGCAGCAGCACAGGTCTTACATTGGTGTTAAACAGTCTCAAGTTGGTGTGATGACGGACGTTTGCGCCCCCAGATGGGCTTGAGGTGGTGAAAGCAAATCTTGCCTTGGTTATTCTGGCCCTGATGTCATCATCAGTACCTCCTGTCTTGTTGACAATGCTTCCTAGGTAGGTAAATTTCTCAACATCTTCTATCTGTTTTTCCCCTAGGCGAATTGCTTCAGCCTGGCTTGTGTTGGCTCTCATGGTCTTTGTCTTCTCCGCGTTGATCTCCAGCCAGTGTTACTGGCTGTGCTGCGGAGGCTCTCGGTCTTCTTCTGCATGTGGTGGAGGGTGTGTCAGCAAGCTGATGTCGTCCGCGAAATCCAGGTCCTCAAGTTTCTGCATGAGTGTCCACTGGATCCCGCATAGAAGTCATTAATCCAGCAAACGTACAGGCAAGTGTTGCTCATGCTATTTCTCAAGTTCCGGGGTAAACTAACAATAGACCCACCAGTTAAAGTAATGTTAGCTGTTTTAATCGACTATATAACAATAAATGAAGAAAATCTTAGAAGTCTGGGTTTCAACTAAACAACAGACTATTCTTTCTCATAATGACTTAACTCCCGGTTGGGCAGACCAGCTGCTTACACAGTTTGATGTGGCCGCTGAAGAAGCCAAATGAGAGGCTCTGTTGGTCAGAGGGCGAAGTCATAGAGATCAGATTAAAACAGGCTAAGTATGCGGCGATTGTTGGTAAGGCTTACATTCCACTACCTCCAGCATTAGTTGCAAAAAAAGCAGTTCTAAACATAAAGAATACAGACAACAAATGTTTTATGTGGTGTGTTCTTGCAAGCTGCATTACGTCCGCAAAAACCAGAGAGAGTGTCTAACTGTTATTGGATAAACCCGGATTACATCAATGATCTTAACTTTAGTGAAAATATCCTTTCCTGTTGGTATAGACAAAATTGATCAGTTTGAAGAACAAAACAAACCAATAACTGTTAATGTATACATATGGGATGAAGAAACAAATCTACAGCCGATTAAAGTGTCCAAGAACAGTCCAACGATTGGCGAACCAGACAAAAATCATGTTGACTTACTACTAATGTTTTCACCAACAGGCTACCGCATTACACATTGATACGCACAATGAGTAGACTGTTAGCATATACTACAAAACAAACATAGCAAACAAGAATTCTGTAGAAAATGTTTAACAAGAGTTCCATCTGTTCAAGCCGCAAGCGAACATAAGAAACATTGTATCGGCCCAGTTGACGTAATACAGAACTAAATTACGCCCCAGAAGCAGTAAAGTTAGTTTTAAGAACTGGAAACGGCTGCAAAATTCCCCATATGTTGTTTTTACGCAGACTTCGAATCGCTCATTGTTCTATATGAAGGGCCAGCGCCACAAAAACTTCGAAAAACAGTCTTAATGAGTAATCATCAGATTTGTTCACTTGCTTCATTATTGTTAGGTAGGATGGTGCTCATTCAACGCCAGAATTATACAGGGGGCCAATGCGGCCAAAGATTTTTTTACAGCGCATGCAGCAAGTGCGTAATGATTGTTCTAATAATCTGAATTTATCTGAAATCATGATGACGCCTGAAGACCAACAACACAGTATGACTCAGCCACTCACTGTTGGATTTGTGTTTAGAACTCAGTGAGGAAGCCAATCCAAAAGTAAGAGACCATGATCACATTAGCGGAAAGTTCAGAGGAGCAGCGCACAAACAACTGCAATCTTCAACTAAAGTTTGAACCAAAGACATGGAAGCTGCCTGTATTCTTTCATAACTTGCGAGGTTACGACTCTCACCTTATCATGAAAGCAGTGGGCGATGCCTTCAGGGGTGTCATGCATTGCACAGTCATTCAGAAAAGTACATGTGTTTCACTTTAAATAACATAGTCTTTTTATGACTCTATGCAGCACATGATGGGTTCATTAGAGTCACTGGCTATGTCCTTAAAGTCCTGCCCAATAACGGAAGAATATTTGACCCAAACTCTCGTTAAAAGGGCGTTTACCTTATGAGTACATGAACAGTTGGGAAAGGTTTGACGAAGATACACTTTCGCCTAAAGGCGCGTTCTTTTCTAGCCTTAGAGAAAGGGCATCAGTGATTCTGATTACCAGCATGCTCAAGATGGTGGCAAAAGTATAAAATGTAAAACGATGGAAGACTATCATGACTCCTACTTAATGGCTGATACATGTTTGTTGGCGGATATTTTGAAAATTATAGAAAGACCTGCATGAAACATTATAGCCTGGATCCCGCGCATTACATTCTGCGGTTATAAAATATATAAAGAATGGCGACAAAAACAAAAGCAGTCAAAAAAATCTGAACCACTAAATACAGAAGAATAGAACAGCACGCCAGCACCGCCAACAACAAAAATTCATTTTCATCAATTTCAAATGGAATAATATTTTTAATAAAAATAGATCATGGCGGATTATTATTTGTTTAAAATGATGAAGTCAATAAATAAGACATAGAGTCTATAAAAAAACATTTCCATAGACCAGAATTGTAATCAATGCGGTTGCTTGGATGTAAGAACTTCATTAAGATCTATGCTGACCGATCTCACACCAAGGGCGTTAAGCAAAACATCCTCAACGATGACGCGTTTTTTGAGGCGTGTGTGTACTATATTAGACATCTACTATTAAGATAACAACAATAGATTTTATTTTTGATAATTATAAGATAACTAGAATAAGAACTTGGTTGTACTTAGAGGATGACTTAGTTATAATCTTAGGTTGACTTGAGTAAGAACTTGAGGTGACTTGGGGATGACTGAGTAAGAACTTAGAAGTGACTTGGGGTGACTTGAGTTAAGAACTTAGAAGTGACTTGGGGGTGACTTGAGTTAAGAACTTAGAAGTGACTTGGGTGGGTAAAGGTAAGAAGGCGTTAAAATGTCAAGTGGAACTGGTAAGGCCACTTAACATCTGTTATCATTTTCAGCCAGCACAGTAATTAACTGCGGTTAGTTGGTTTGGGTACCAGCAAACGGCATCCATGCACGTTTACCCAGTTATGGTTTG
>JAFLJL010007026.1:0-11034 GCA_018398815.1 Conus ventricosus | reverse complement strand
AAAACCCTAAAACCCGTACTATGTATGCCAAACCCTAAAAAACCTGATTGACGCATCAACAAATGAAAATAAACAGAAAGAAGGGTGAAGAAGGAAATCTTGCAATTGCACGAGAAAGGAGCAGTGCCCCTAAACAATAAATGTCTCCACAACAACATTGTATACCAGGCTACTGTAACATCAGAAAATGAAAAAGAAACATACATAGGGATCACTGAAAACCACTTCAAAACCAGATATGCAAACCACAAACAATCATTCAATAAAGAAAAATATAAAAACCAAACAGAACTGAGCAAATATATCTGGAAACTTAAAGACGCAAAAACAAGCTACAATATATCCTGGAAAATCATAAAAAGAGCATCACCATACAGCAATGTTTCAAAAAGGTGCAACCTATGTTTAACTAAAAAAATGGTTAATACTATGCAAACACACTTGGCAACTTTAAACACCAAAACAGAAATAGTAAACAACTGCAGGCATAAATGGAAATCGTTGTTAGTGAACACATCCAAAACAAAAACCTGAAAGCCCCAAAAAACACGTGCAGCCAACCCCGCACGTGCAAACAACCGCAAACGTGAGCCCACACGCTATATAACACCGGCGGTGGCAAACAAAACCATCCTGATGACAGCGCAACCCCGCTAGAAACAAATTTGTCGAGTTTTAACCTTGAGTTTTAACCTTCCTTTTTAACATCACTGACAAATGTTGCTCCCCAAGGGGTCGAGCATTTTTTAAAATCATTTTAGGCTCTTTGGTTATATTCATATATATATATTATTTTATATATATATACATATACATGTCTGTATGAACGTGTATGTACGTATGCCTGACCAGATGGTCTCTTTCACTACTCCAAAAGTTAGTCTAAGCCAAGAAGATGATAGAAACCACAATATCATTAACCATCTGATACTATCATTCTCGTGATTTACTCACCAGATTACAAAAAAACGGCATGCTGAAAACTTTCACAAGAAAAAAAGTGTAAAAACGTTCTAAAGAGAAGACTGGAGAACAGGCCTGAACACATCTGCTAGTCAGACAACTCCTCGTTTATATGCTAACTGTAAACCAAGCTGTGTATTATAACAGCTCTAATTTCATGTCTGCAAAAGCCCTGCCCTTGAGGCACTGCAGACGACAGGCCATGTCTTAGTGCCATAAGGTCCTTCTCCATCAACGTCCAGTCCATTCTGTCCAACTCATGAGTCAGCAGTGCACTGAACACAGAACCCTAGGGATAAAATGTACATGCAATAATTCAGCATTCATTCAAGATTATCTGTGCAGAGTTCCTGTCTATTCTTGCCCCATATTGAAGAGATGAGAAAAATCTTCAGCTTCATCATGTCCACCCCCCCCCCTCCACCCCACCCTTCCCACACACCCCTCGCCCTCAAACATAAAAACAAAAAACCCTGACCTTTGGACTGATCTGCAAGTGATCTCCAGTCAGCACCACGCAGGTCTTGTCTGTGGCCAAAGTCAGAGGCATGATCGTCTCACACTCCAAAGCCTGTGCAGCTTCATCGATGAAGATGTGCTAAAGGCTCCTTTCAGATCCCTCAAGGTCAGGGTCAAGGCCATCTCCACCGTGGTGACAACAATCCTGTGCTGGAGCACAATTTCTGTGTCAGGATCTCAAAGGAGTTCCCATCATCAGATATACAGCAGTACTTGCGGGCAGCTGGTGGAATGCTCGCCATATACCTCTCCTTGGCAACGATGCGCAGCAGCAAATCATTTTTGGAAGCCCTGGTAAGGAATGGGTCCTAGTACTTGGTCACGTACAAGTTGGCAGCGCTGACAGAGAGGAAACACACAGTACTTGTGAAAAAATTCACATCAACAAAGTTTTGTACATTCACAATATGACCTGCAAGTGCTATGTATATATGGGTTTGCTTTCATTCGTACCAACCCTTTCAAGTGCTCTCAGTTCTAAGCCAGACCTGTTTACCTGACATTGCCATTGGAGTACTTTTCAACGAAGAAGAGTGTATTTCCTACAAAGAATGTGCACAATTCTTCCACTTTTTTGTTAAACCAGAGTTAGGCCTGGGGCCGATTCGTTTTCATTTGCCATCATGCAGCAGAGGGACTCAAATTAAGCCTGTGGGCGATAGACAAGGCAGATCTATGCATTCATCCACAATGAATTCAGAGCACAGACAAGATCGTTCCGACTGTTTTACTATTTCGCTCGTTACGTTGCTAAGCAAGGGAAGCTACTCTTCGCCTAGTTACATTTACATAGTTACATGGGTGACTTCCCTTGACATCTTCCCCCTTTCTTTAAAAGGATAAATCTTTTAACATGCATTAAATTTTTTACAGTGGTTCATCTTCAGAATACTTTAAAGTGTTCATTGTCCAAAAGGTCAACCACTGTTACTTTTAATTTCTTTTGTGTTCACTTTGATTTCTTTCCCCAAGCGACTTTCAAAAACAACTGTTTGTGAAAAACATAAGTCTCTAGCACCTCACTCTGAAATTTAAAGTTCAGTGTTTTTCTTCATAACTGGAAATTCAAGATTCAACTTTAAAAAACAGAACGTCTCCATTTTACTGCAATGTATTCAGATTTGCACATTCACACCCTTTCAAATTCATTTACTTTTTTTAAAAAAAATTTTTTTTTATGCATTTACTCATGCTTTTCCATTCTTTCCATCATTAAAATTCTTCATCATCGAAGCGGACCGGTTCTTCTTGTTTCTTCCACTTCGTCTCAGGACTGGTGTTGAAGGTGGACTTGAGGCTGGACTCGCAGTCGCAGATGGAGTGAGGGGTAGAGCTGCAGGCCATGGATCACCTTGCCTTGATGTTCCAGGTGTCGACTCCAGCTCATCAGGTATAAAGACGTCTTCATGATCAGACTCGGATTGAGACTGTACAACTTTGTGAATGTGCTTTCTGTTGCGTCGCACTTCACCCTGCGGAGTGTTGATCCTGTATGAACGTCCGCTGTTGTCGGCTGGACCAATGACTTTGCCTTGGTGGTCCATTTCTTCTCACCGTCAGTTTTTGATTGCGACAGAAGTTCCTGGGTGTAGCTTTGGCAGTGGTTGTGCACCATGACGTCGGTCAAAGTGTTCCTTGTGTTGCTGTTTTGCGGCGGTGTCACGGTCACGGACTTCTCTGTCGTTCACCCCAACAGGCTTCAAGTTGTGTGGCATCACTGGAACCTTGGTACGTAGCTGTCGTCCCATCAAAGCGACAGATGGACTGATTCCAGTGGCGGAGTGGGGTGTCACTCGGTAGTTCAGCATGGCAATGTCAGGGTCAGTTTGCTGCATCATATTCTTCACCGTCTGCACGGCTCGCTCAGCTTTTCCATTTGCTCGAGGGAAGTATGGACTGCTGGTGTGATGTCTGAAACCGTAGTCTTGGGCAAACTGAAGAAATTCATGAGACGCAAACAGTGGACATTGTCTGACACGAGTTTCCTCCGGGATTCCATGGTCGGAGAACACCGCTTGAACTTGGTGATTAGTGTGGCACTCTTCATTGATGACAAATGCCTCACTTCGATCCAGGGGGAGTAATAGTCAAAAATGATAAAGAAAGTCTTTGTTCTTGAACTTGAAAATATCAGCTCCCAGCTTCTCCCATGGTCTGAGAGGAAGTTCATAGGTTTCAATGGTTCATGACGTTGTGCGGGTCGATTCTCCTGGCAAGCCTGACAGGTCTCAACAATACGGCTCAGGTCACGACTGATGCCTGGCCACCATACAGTTTTGTCTGGCATTTTCTCTGCATTTTGTCAGTCCTTGGTGACTCTCATGTAATTTCCGGAGAATTTCTTTCCTTTGACTTTCTGGCACAACAACTCTGTCTTGGTACACCAGTAGTCCATCTGACACTGACAGGTCAGACTGTACAGCCTTGTAGCCACTAAGCTTTGCTGAAACATGGTCGGGCCATCCCTCCTTAGTGTAGGTCACAGCAGTCTGTAGATCTGCATCTCTCATTGATGCCTCACGTAACGCCAGCAATCTGCTGTCGGTGATGGTTCTTGGACGACTCCAGAAGGTTGACAAAGGCTTCTATTTCTGCAGCATCCGTATCATCTTTCTCGTCATGCTGAAGAGGGCTGGGGTGACAGAGTATCAGCTATGACGAGTTCTTTCCCTGGTACATGACGCACGTTAGCATTGAACCGCATCATACGTATGAGCATACGTTGACATCGTGGAGGACACTGGTCGAGATCTTTGGTTTGCAAGAGAGGACAAGTGGCTTATGGTCGGTTAGCAGGTCGAATGATTCGAGTCCCACGAGGTATCTCTCGAACTGTTCACATGCCCAGACGCTGCCAAACACTCTTTTTCAATCTGTCCATATCTCTGCTCTGCGGTTGTTAGAGTCCGTGATGCAAAGGCGATTGGTTGTTGCTGTCCCTTTTCATCCATCTGGAGGAGTACCGCCCCTAGCCCATAGCTGCTGGCATCGGCGCTTACGGTAGTCGATCGATCCGTTCTGTAGAATGAAAGAAGAGGAAGCTTTGTGAGTTTCTCTTTCACCGTCTTGAAGGCCTCTTCCTGATGTGATCCCCAATACCAGTGTGTATTTTTCTGCAGCAGATCTGTCATTGGCTTGAGTATGGTAGACAAACCCTGTGTGAAGCATCCCAGGTAGTTGATCATACCCAGTACACGCCGCAGTTCACCAATATTCTTGGAGCACTCAGCTTGGTCACTGCTTCAACTTTCTGTGGATCAGGTTGAATGCCTTGCTCACTGATGACATGCCCAAAGAATGTCACCTTCTGCTGTCTGAAGTGACATTTGTCTCGATTCAGTTTCAGCCATGAGTCCTTGATAGCGTTCATGACGCGGGATAATCGTTTCATCATGTTCTTCCATGGTAGTCCCATGCACAAGGATGTCGTCGATGATGATCTCATCCTTCAGATGTCCCAGCGTTTCTTCCATTTTCCGCTGAAACTCATCAGTGCCGACGTTGATACCATGGCTAGTCTGCACATGCAAAAATGTCCAAAGGGTGTAATGAAGGTGGTAAGCAACTTGCTTCCTTTGTCCAGAGGTACTTGATGATAACCTCCAGAAACATCCAACGTTCGTGAATACCTTGGAGCCCGCCAGCTTGGGTGCAATGTCCTCTAAGTTGGGTACCATGAGGTGTGGTGTTTTCACACTCTTGTTCCATTTCTTGAAATCGATGCACATTCTGATGTTGCCGTTCTTCTTTTTAACTGGCACAACAGGTGCGCACCAGTCTGTAGGCGTTGTCACTTTCTCTATGATGCCATTCTTCTCCATCCTGTCAAGTTCCTGCTTCACCTTATCACGGATAGGGAAGGGAATACGTCGAGCGGTAGTAACACAGTAGGGCTTGGCACCGTCTTGAAGTACAAGGTTTGACAGGTGGTGTTTCCAGTAGTCCTGTGGTACCGTAGACATCTTCATCTTTGACTTCATTCAGTCTCTTGACTAGTCCCATTGACTCGCACGCTGCCCTGCTCAGCAGATTGCTGCCTGGTGACTGAGGTACCACTAGGATCTGGAAGGTGAAGTCTTTGCCGTTGAGCGTAACTCCGCAGTGAACTCACCTAACGTTTTCACTCTTCACTAGGTGATTTCAGGTATGCAATGGGTGATGAATAAAGTTCAGTCGTTGTTGTTGTTGTTGTTGTCGTACCCTGGCTAAAAGACTCCAGGGATCATCCGAACAGCCGAAGCATTTGAACACTATGGCACAAATGCATCAGCTGGGGATGAGAACATTACGTATGTGACCGTTTTTGATTACCCCGCCACATGGGCAGCCACACTCCGACTTCGGGGGATTTGGGAGACTGATAATGTTATGCTAGGAGCTTGTCACGACTGAAGACAATCCCCACATAACTATGCAGAGCATAACAACATTTTGATGTACCTTGGGTTCTGACCTATGTCAATTGGTCTGACACAGCCTTAAGCCAAGGCATTATTCAGGTCGATGAGGTAGTTTCCTGTAGTCATCTCCTTCATGACAGTGACATCAGCTCCTGTATCTATTTTGAAACTGTCATGTGGCCATCACCACACACATCCAGGTCAACAGTCCAGCTTCAGAGTGTCCAACACTCATTGAGTTTAGCCAGTATGTGTCGGTTTCTAGTTCTCGAAGCGAACCTGGTTTGTAGATATTGCAACATCGGCTAAAATGATTCTTACGTTGGCATGTTCTACACTTCTGTCCTTTGGCTGGACACGGCTTGTCAGTGTGAACATAACCACATCGTGTACACGCATTCCCGTCTCTACCTGCATTTGGGAATTCAGCTTGCTGACTTTTGGAACCCCTTCTGCACTGTGGAATCCTGCCTCCATGGTCACAACCTCGACCACGACCTCGATGATGACATACGCCTCGCTGAGATCGGCCTCACCACTAGCTGCTTGGTTTTGCTCTTGCATTTGCTGCTTGATCATCTCTTGCTGTCTAGCTACTTCTACAGCACGATCTAAAGTCAGATTATGTGTCAGCTGAAGTTTCTCTTTCACACGCTGATCACGCAAACCAATAACAAGCCTGTCTCTCACCTGATCATCCGGATCTTGATAATCACAGTTCAGAACTAGTGACTGCAATGCCCTGATAAATTCTTCAACACTCTCAGAAGATGACTGTGTTCTGGAGTTGAAAATACTTCGATCATGGATGTCACGAGTTTGTTACGAGGCCTATGACGATTGACCCATCTAGGGTGGTGGAATTGTTCATTTGGTTGTTGTTGTTGTTGTTGTCGTATATCCGTCCCTTAATGTGGCTTGTGGTGTGGTTGCACCTTTGGCGTGGTTTAGCTCAGATTGGGTTTACTTTCTCTCTCTCTCTCTCTAATTCCACTGCCCGTGCAATCATCCTGCAGGTTCACGGGTGGCTGGTATCTTTTTCTTGTACTGGCTGTCTCTATCGGCCTCTCACCTGTCTTTTCACCTGCCGCACGTGCAAGGTTCCTCTTGGGTTTGAGGTATTCTCACCGTGACGTAGCGTGGCATGTTGGCCGCCATCGCTGAGGCAGGTTTTCACTTCACTCGAGCGGAAGATGTCTCTGGGAGCGCCTGCTCCGGTCCTGGTTCTTCACCATATCGTCGAAGGTACAGTCGGTACTTTCTTTTCCTACAGTCGGCCTGTAGGAGGGAGACATCACTTCATCTTTTTCTGCATCTGCGCTGCTGTCCTCTCGACTGGACAGAGGGCAGAGAGAGTCGTTTGACCCACCACTCGGGTCACCCACGGGTAGCTGTACCCGTCTGTCTACTTTCCTCCCAGTTACCTTGTCCCTCCTCCCGAGGCTTCACCCGGAGCACGCACTGGTGGGGGCCACGCGCTGGTTGGGACCACGCACTGGTGGAGGCCACGTACTGGTGGGAAAGCCCGTGGACTTGGCTGGACGGTCCTGATCCCCGTCCAGGACCCCCAGCAACGCTGCCTCGTCCCCCAGGCGCGCTCTCCATCTGTTTGTGCGGGTCAAGGGTGTCGGCCTTCGACATCTCTCTCTCTTCAGGAACCGACCCGGTTTGGGGCACTCATTTGCAGCAGGGTGTTCCTAGTAGACTTTGGAGAGGCAGGGGTGTGGGGGCACTACATCTCGGGAAAGGGATGGGTGCTGTAATCATTTATTTGTGATTGTGATTGTGCACGTTGTGTGTGCTGGAATTATTTATTTATGATTATGATTGTGTAGTCGTGTATTGAAATGCTTGATTGTGATTGTGCATGTTGTGTGTGTTGGGATGCTTGTTGTGTGTGTTGGAATGCTTGATTGTGATTGTGCATGGTGCGTGCGTTGAAATATTTATTTGTGATTGTGTGTGTTGATGTGAATAAATGGGGTGTTGTATCGTAATCTTTCTTGTGTGGGCTCTTGCGAGGCGTGTGAGGTCAGTCACTCCCTTCACTCCCATCTAGACGATCCTGTTAGGGCAACCTCCAGGGTCGGTCGTGACATTTGTGGGGGCTCCTCCGGGATGTGAAGGGCTCTGACTGTCTCTCTCGTTTCGTGGAGTACCTGTTCAGTTTTGTCTGTTTTGTATATGTTTAGTCAGTTTGTCGTGTTTGTTGGTGGGTGGTTGGCTGGGTGACTCTAGTGTGAAGGGAGTCTCTTGGTGGCCTGAAGGAACATCCGGTGTGACCGGGGAGTCGAGGCGAGACCAGGGGGAGTCGACCGCGTCCAGACCTCCTTCCGCCGGGTGCCTTACGCAGGTACGGCCGTAAGTCTTGCCTTTCTGTTGCCGCTCAGTCTGCCATTCCTGTTTTGTAGTTAGCCAGTTTTTTTTTTTTACCGGGTTATTGAGTACAGGTAGTGTATCGGACGTTAGTGTCACTTTTTCCTCTCTCCGGATTCCGTCTGCCAGTTTGTTTTTTTGTTTTTTTTTCTTTTCCGGCCAGCCCCACCGCACTGTTGCTCGTGCTGTGGAGCGCGGTGTTGCCAGAGTGGGGGCAGCCGGACATAGTTTTTTTTTTTTTTTTTTTTTTTTTTTGGTGAGCCCCACCGCACTGTTGCTCGTGCTGTGGAGCGCGGTGTTGCCAGAGTGGAGCAGCCGGAACTTGTCCGCACACACGCACACACACACATACACACATATACACACACCCTAAAATATCTGTTTTTCAAGTGGAATTGTCTTTCCCCTGTATTTGAGAACCGTAGGATATTGTCATGGCGACGTCCGGCGCTGGTGGTATGGCGACGCGTGCGTCGAAGAAGAAAGGTATTCAAAATGTAGTCCCTACTATTAGTACCATACTTCGACTACGGTGACTTCCACTTATTCCCGTGCTGTAGCCGATAGTCCAGTGAGTACTTTCACTACTTCTTCGCTAGGGGATCTTCCTGCTGAGACCCCGACTGGCACTTCCGCTCGGAGGCGTCAGAGTATAGCGAAGCAACTGTGGGCTTCTGTTGAGTCACAGAAATCAAAACCCTCTTTTCTCCATGCTTCCCCTCATAGGGAGCATGCCCCGGGAGACATTCCTCATGGGAAAGTCGAGACCAAGGGACGGGTCAATCGGGTCATCCTCCCGTGTCGGAGTGGTGAATTCTTCCCAGGACATCACCTCTGTCCTTATGTTTCTGGAGCGGCAGCGTAGTGAAGAGGCTGCTAGGCAGGAAGCTCTTCGTAGGGAAGAGGCTGCTAGGCAGGAAGCCCTGCGTAGGGAAGAGGCTACGCTTCGTAAGGAAGGCTTCCAGGCAGGAAGCCCTGCGGAGGGAAGAGCTAGATAGGATGGAGGCTCTGCGTAGAGAGGAGACTGACAGACAGGAGATTCTGCGTAGGGATGAGGCTATTCAGCGTAGGGAAGAGGCTGCTCTCCGTCGGGAAGAGTTAGATCAGCGTAGGGAGGAGGCTGCCAGACAGGAGGCTCTGCGCAGAGAGGAGACTGCTAGACAGGAGGCTCTGCGCAGGGAGGAGATGGAAACCCAATTTCTTTCGCGGTCTCCCGCATCTAAAATCAGGGGGTTGATCGACAGGCCAGTGATAGAGTTAGAGGCCCAAAATTAAAGCTTCCAGAGTTCAGACCTAGTGAGGACATTGACATGTTCTTAGAGCATTTTGACAAGGTTGCTAGTTTCATACCAATTGTCTGAGGAACAAAGGCCATGCACCTTTTTTCTGGATTATCTGGTACTGCAAGGGAGTGTGTGCTCACTCTAAATGAAGTCGCATCTTATGCAGACATGCAGTTGGCTCTGCGTAAGCGTTTCCACCTTACTCCAGAGACGTACAGGAAGAAGTTCAGGTCCATGAAAAAGAATAACGACGAGACCTTCGTGCAGTTTGGTGATAGGCTGCGCAAAACGCTAGGGTACTGGCGTCAGTTGGCTAAGCTGGAGGATCTGATTCTCATTGAACAGCTCACCAACACTGTGTCCCCAGAGTTGAGGATCCGTATAGGCGAGACAGCACCTCAGGATTTCGCGGCTGCGATTCAAACCGCTGAGGTGTTTGCTGAGGCTCGTAGAGCTTATGGGCATCGCCCAGATACGGACAGGAAGACCCCCACAGGATTTAGCGGCAATAAGGCGCCGACGACTGCTAGCGGGTCGAACAAGGCAGGCAGTTCATCGGGGGCCTCAGCACCCCGACTGTGTTTTCTTTGTGGTCGTCCTGGCCACATTAGGAAAGATTGTCCTGAAGCTGCCGGTAGTCATGGGGCTAGTCCTTTCCATCGTCCTCGTGCCTCGGCTAACGTGGTTCCATCCCAGCTTCTGGTGGTACGGAGTTTCCCAGTGTTTCTTTCTGTTGTTGGTTCTTCCTTGGTTGACACCATCAGGGATTCGGGAGCATCAACGGTCTTTGTGGATAAGGATTTGGTTTCTCCTGAGGCCCGGCGGGGCGCTAGTTATGATGTGTGCGGGTTGGAGGCTGGTTTTACCTCCACCCGTCCTTCTGTACTCATTCCGATCTCCACCCCCTACTTCTGTGGCGAAGTATGGGCCATCGCGGTGGAGCGACCTCTGTATTCCCTTCTTATAGGGAATACTATCACCTTTGCGGACGGACGCAGTCAGTCCGTGTCTACGGATCTGCCGTACAGGCGTGTGTGGGAGTTACCACACGCGCCAAAGCTAAGAGGCAGGAACAGGAATTGCGTCCCGTTCTGCAGCCGATCTCTGACGAGGTTTTTGGCCAGGGCCGATCCTGCTACCCTGATCCGTCTAACGCCTGCGACAACTGGTGGGTCGTCCGCTCATCTGCCCGACACGCCAAGGTGAGCTTCAAGCTCCACAAGGGGATCCTCTTTAGGGTTTTCACTGAGGCAGATCGTGTGGCCAAGCAGCTTGTCGTTCCCCAAAGCTTGAGAGAATCTGTTCTCCGGCAGGCCCCTGATTCACCTATGGCAGGTCATATGGGCTCAAAACGGACTCTCGAGCGAGTTAGGCAGGATTTCTTCTGGCCAGGGATGAACTCACAGGTTAGGCAGTACTGCGCAGTTGCGATACCTGCCAACGGGCAAGCCTAAGGCGCATTTGGAAAGCGTGGGTTTGCAACCTTGGATTTA
>JAFLJL010007025.1:0-12761 GCA_018398815.1 Conus ventricosus | reverse complement strand
GCTCCTTAGCTTATAGCAGACAAAATACATAGACGAACAATCTAAAGTGGGGAAAAACAAGCGCAGGCCAACAACTGAACTGTCTGGCAAAGATTTGGAATTGAGGGGAGGGAGATTGAAGATGGAGAAACTAGGAAATGAAATTTTTTAAAAAAAAAAAAAAAATGTTACAGATATGAAAACCTTCACTAGCTGCATAAGGGAACCATCGCAATTCCTTTGAAGCAGATATATTTGTATTGCCTGCTCCGAGCCTTTCGCCCTGGATCGGGACTCATCAGGAGACACGGCTGTTGTGTCTGCGCTCCCGGTGTCAAATAGAGACACCCACAGTCCATAATACTGTGGTGTTCTCACCACCATGGTGCAAAAAGAATCCAATAGCACCCCCAAGCAGCCAGCGAAGAGTAGTAAATGCAACCAAACGAAAGTGTGGGGAGGAAAAAAAGTTGCTGTAAAACTAATGACATTATGCAAATAATATAAAATGTAGGGGACAGTCTTTGAGCCTACGCCTGAGGATCCACCCAAAGATGCAAGGGAGATCAAAAGACAAACACACAGACGACAGAAACAAATACAAATAACCTCAATTTAATCAAAGCAAATCGAAATGAAATGAGGTAGGAACAGTAAACGATAACAGTAACAAGTGGGGTATGTTTTGCTCCCATAAGGAAACCTAACACAGAGTAACTTTATCAAGACTGCACAGCCTTTTAGACTGAAAAAGTAGACAAAATACATGACGAACAATCTAATAGTGGGGAAAAACAAGCGCAGGCCACAACTGAACGTCTGGCAAAGATTTGGAATTGAGGGAGGGAGATTGAAGATGGAGAAACTAGGAAAATGAAATTATTAAAAAAAAAAAAAAATGTTACAGATATGAAAACTCTTCACTAGCTGCATAAGGGAACCATCGCAATTCCTTTTGAAGGCAGATATATTTGTATTGCCTGCTCCGAGGCCTTTCGCCCGCTGGATCGGGACTCATCAGGGAGACACGGCTGGTTGTGTCTGCGCTCCCGGTGTCAAATAGAGACACACCACAGTCCATAATACTGTGGTGTTCTCACCACCATGGGTGCAAAAAAGAATCCAATAGCACCCCCAGAGCAGCCAGCGAAGAGTAGTAAATGCAACCAAACGAAAGTGTGGGGAGAAAAAAAGTTGCTGTAAAACTAATGACATTATGCAAATAATATAAAATGTAGGGACAGTCTTTGAGCCTACGCCTGAGGATCCACCCAAAGATGCAAGGGAGATCAAAAGACAAACACACAGACGGACAGAAACAAATACAAATAACCTCAATTTAATCAAAGCAAAATCGGAAATGAAATGAGGTAGGGAACAGTAAACGATAAACAGTAAACAAGTGGGGTATGTTTTGCTCCCATAAGGAAACCTAACACAGAGTAACTTTTATTCAAGACTGGCACAGCCTTTTAGACTTGAATAAAGTCAGACAAAATACATAGACGAACAATCTAATAGTGGGGGAAAAACAAGCGCAGGCCAACAACTGAACTGTCTGGCAAAGATTTGGAATTGAGGGGAGGGGAGATTGAAGATGGAGAAACTAGGAAAATGAAATTATTTAAAAAAAAAAAAAAAAATGTTACAGATATGAAAACTCTTCACTAGCTGCATAAGGAACCATCGCAATTCCTTTTGAAGGCAGATATATTTGTATTGCCTGCTCCGAGGCCTTTCGCCCGCTGGATCGGGACTCATCAGGGAGACACGGCTGGTTGTGTCTGCGCTCCCGGTGTCAAATAGAGACACACCACAGTCCATAATACTGTGGTGTTCTCACCACCATGGGTGCAAAAAAGAATCCAATAGCACCCCCAGAGCAGCCAGCGAAGAGTAGTAAATGCAACCAAACGAAAGTGTGGGGAGGAAAAAAAGTTGCTGTAAAACTAATGACATTATGCAAATAATATAAAATGTAGGGGACAGTCTTTGAGCCTACGCCTGAGGATCCACCCAAAGATGCAAGGGAGATCAAAAGACAAACACACAGACGGACAGAAACAAATACAAATAACCTCAATTTAATCAAAGCAAAATCGGAAATGAAATGAGGTAGGAACAGTAAACGATAAACAGTAAACAAGTGGGGTATGTTTTTGCTCCCATAAGGAAACCTAACACAGAGTAACTTTTATTCAAGACTGGCACAGCCTTTTAGACTTGAATAAAGTCAGACAAAATACATAGACGAACAATCTAATAGTGGGGGAAAAACAAGCGCAGGCCAACAACTGAACTGTCTGGCAAAGATTTGGAATTGAGGGGAGGGGAGATTGAAGATGGAGAAACTAGGAAAATGAAATTATTTAAAAAAAAAAAAAATGTTACAGATATGAAAACTCTTCACTAGCTGCATAAGGGAACCATCGCAATTCCTTTTGAAGGCAGATATATTTGTATTGCCTGCTCCGAGGCCTTTCGCCCGCTGGATCGGGACTCATCAGGGAACACGGCTGGGTTTTGTCTGCGCTCCCGGTGTCAAATAGAGACACACCACAGTCCATAATACTGTGGTGTTCTCACCACCATGGGTGCAAAAAAAAAATCCAATAGCACCCCCAGAGCAGCCAGCGAAGAGTAGTAAATGCAACCAAACGAAAGTGTGGGGAGGAAAAAAAGTTGCTGTAAAACTAATGACATTATGCAAATAATATAAAATGTAGGGGACAGTCTTTGAGCCTACGCCTGAGGATCCACCCAAAGATGCAAGGGAGATCAAAAGACAAACACACAGACGGACAGAAACAAATACAAATAACCTCAATTTAATCAAAGCAAAATCGGAAATGAAATGAGGTAGGGAACAGTAAACGTAAACAGTAAACAAGTGGGGTATGTTTTGCTCCCATAAGGAAACCTAACACAGAGTAACTTTTATTCAAGACTGGCACAGCCTTTTAGACTTGAATAAAGTCAGACAAAATACATAGACGAACAATCTAATAGTGGGGGAAAAACAAGCGCAGGCCAACAACTGAACTGTCTGGCAAAGATTTGGAATTGAGGGAGGGGAGATTGAAGATGGAGAAACTAGGAAAATGAAATTATTAAAAAAAAAAAAAAAATGTTACAGATATGAAAACTCTTCACTAGCTGCATAAGGGAACCATCGCAATTCCTTTTGAAGGCAGATATATTTGTATTGCCTGCTCCGAGCCTTTCGCCCGCTGGATCGGGACTCATCAGGGAGACACGGCTGGTTGTGTCTGCGCTCCCGGTGTCAAATAGAGACACACCACAGTCCATAATACTGTGGTGTTCTCACCACCATGGGTGCAAAAAAGATCCAATAGCACCCCCAGAGCAGCCAGCGAAGAGTAGTAAATGCAACCAAACGAAAGTGTGGGGAGGAAAAAAAGTTGCTGTAAAACTAATGACATTATGCAAATAATATAAAATGTAGGGGACAGTCTTTGAGCCTACGCCTGAGGATCCACCCAAAGATGCAAGGAGATCAAAAGACAAACACACAGACGGACAGAAACAAATACAAATAACCTCAATTTAATCAAAGCAAAATCGGAAATGAAATGAGGTAGGAACAGTAAACGATAAACAGTAAACAAGTGGGGTATGTTTTGCTCCCATAAGGAAACCTAACACAGAGTAACTTTTATTCAAAACTGGCACAGCCTTTTAGACTTGAATAAAGTCAGACAAAATACATAGACGAACAATCTAATAGTGGGGGAAACAAGCGCAGGCCAACAACTGAACTGTCTGGCAAAGATTTGGAATTGAGGGAGGGGAGATTGAAGATGGAGAAACTAGAAATGAAATTATTTAAAAAAAAAAAAAATGTTACAGATATGAAAACTCTTCAAGTGCATAAGGGAACCATCGCAATTCCTTTTTAAGGCAGATATATTTGTATTGCCTGCTCCGAGGGCCCTTTCGCCGCTGGATCGGGACTCATCAGAGACACGGCTGGTGTGTCTGCGCTCCGGTGTCAAATAGAGACACACCACAGTCCATAATACTGTGGGGTTCTCACCACCATGGGTGCAAAAAAGAATCCAATAGCACCCCCAGAGCAGCCAGCGAAGAGTATAAATGCAACCAAACGAAAGTGTGGGAGGAAAAAGTTGCTGTAAAACTAATGCATTATGCAAATAAAATAAAATGTAGGGGACAAATCTTTGAGCCTACGCCTGAGGATCCACCCAAGATGCAAGGGGGATCAAAAGAAAACACACAGACGGACAGAAACAAATACAAATAACCTCAATTTAATCAAAGCAAATCGGAAATGAAATGAGGTAGGGGGAAAAGTAAACGATAAACAGTAAACAAGTGGGGTATGTTTTGCTCCCATAAAAGGGAAAACCCAACACAGAGTAACTTTTATTCAAGACTGGCACAGCCTTTTAAAACTTGAATAAAGTCAGACAAAAAAACATAGACGAACAATCTAATAGTGGGGGAAAAACAAGCGCAGGCCAACAACTGAACTGTTCTGGCAAAGATTTGGAATTGAGGGGAGGGGGGATTTAAGATGGAAAAATAGGAAAATGAAATTATTTAAAAAAAAAAAAAAAAGTTACAGATATGAAAACTCTTCACTAGCTGCATAAGGGAACCATCGCAATTCCTTTTGAAGGCAGATATATTTGTATTGCCTGCTCCGAGCCTTTCGCCCGCTGGATCGGGACTCATCAGGGGGACACGGCTGGTTGTGTCGCGCTCCCGGTGTCAAATAGAGACACACCACAGTCCATAATACTGTGGTGTTTTCCCCCACCATGGGTGCAAAAAGAATCCAATAGCACCCCCAGAGCAGCCAGCGAAGAGTAGTAAATGCAACCAAACGAAAGTGTGGGGAGGAAAAAAAGTTGCTGTAAAACTAATGACATTATGCAAATAATATAAAATGTAGGGACAGTCTTTGAGCCTACGCCGAGGATCCACCCAAAGATGCAAGGGAGATCAAAAGACAAACACACAGACGGACAGAAACAAAATACAAATAACCTCAATTTTAAATCAAAGCAAAATCGGAAAAGAAATGAGGTAGGGAACAGTAAACGATAAACAGTAAACAAGTGGGGAAAGTTTTGCTCCATAAGGAAACCTAACACAGAGTAACTTTTATTCAAGACTGGCACAGCCCTTTTTGACTTGAATAAAGTCAGACAAAATACATAGACGAACAATCTAATAGTGGGGAAAAACAAGCGCAGGCCAACAACTGAACTGTCTGGCAAAGATTTGGAATTGAGGGGAGGGGAGATTGAAGATGGAAAACTAGGAAAATGAAATTTATTTAAAAAAAAAAAAAAATGTTACAGATATGAAAAAATCTTCACTAGCTGCATAAGGGAACCATCGCAATTCCTTTTGAAGGCAATAATTTGTATTTCCTGCTCCGAGGCCTTTCGCCCGCTGGATTTGGGACTCATCAGGGGGACACGGCTGGTTGTGTCTGCGCTCCCGGGGGTCAAATAGAGACACACCACAGTCCATAATACTGTGGTGTTCTCACCACCATGGGTGCAAAAAAAGAATCCAATAGCACCCCCAGAGCAGCCACGAAGAGTAGTAAATGCAACCAAACGAAAGTGTGGGGAGGAAAAAAAGTTGCTGTAAAACTAATGACATTATGCAAATAATATAAAATGTAGGGGACAGTCTTTGAGCCTACGCCTGAGGATCCACCCAAAGATGCAAGGGAGATCAAAAGACCCAAAAACACAGACGGGCAGAAACAAATACAAATAACCCCAATTTAATCAAAGCAAAATCGGAAATGAAATGAGGTAGGGAACAGTAAACGATCAAAACAAGTGGGGTATGTTTTGCTCCCATAAGGAAACCTAACACAGAGTAACTTTTTTCAAAACTGCACAGCCTTTTAGACTTGAATAAAGTCAGACAAAATACATAGACGAACAATCTAATAGTGGGGGAAAAACAAGCGCAGGCCAACAACTGAACTGTCTGGCAAAGATTTTGGGAAATTTAGGGGAGGGAGATTGAAGATGGAGAAACAGGAAATGAAATTTTTAAAAAAAAAATGTTCAAAATAAAATTAGCTCATAAGGAACCATCGCAATTCCCATTTGAAGGAGATAAAATGTATCCTGCGACGACCTTTCCTGACGGATATCAGGGAAACGGATGTGGTGCGCCGTAAAATAAGAACACAAGTCTATACTAGGTCTACACATGGTACATAAATTAAGCACCGCCTAAGACTGCGAAAGTAAACAAACAAACGAAATGTGAAAAGGGAAAACAAGCGAGCAACAAAAGTTGAAAGATGATTGAGGGGGGAGACTTGAAGCACCAAAACAGGGAAATAAAATAAAACAAAAAAAAGTAACAAATATAAAACTCAATTATATAGCAAAATCGAAGGAACATCGCAACGATTTGAAGCAGTAATATTGGGGTATTTGCCCAGTCGAGAACCTACCAGAGGACTTTCAAAGACACGCAGCTTTTGCGCTCCTGTCAAATGAAAACCTCAGCAAATATATGTGCATCTAACCAGGGGGCAAAAAGAATCAAGCCACACCATGAACTGCGCAAAGTGAATGAGGAGGAAATGAAGAGAGAAACTTGGAATGAAATATTAAAAAAAAAAAAGACAGATAAAATTACAGCTGATAGACCATGAATCCTTTTGAGGCAGATAATTGTATAAACACTCGAGGCCATTCAATGCCGACTGTCGTGAATCAGGAGCACGCGGATGAATGGGTACGGTGACAAATAGAGAACACAACAGTCCAAATACTTGGTTTCACACCATGAAAAAGAATTATAGACCCGACAGCCATTAAGAGTGTAAATAACCAACAAATGGAAGAAACAAGTATGTAGAAAACAAGCAATAAAAAAATTAGGAAGCATTTAGCATACGAGGAGTAACGAAAATCAAGGAGCAAAAGAAATTTCAAATAAGAAAAAGGAATGACAGATTAAAAACTAAACGAATGAAATGAAAAGAACAGTTAAGAATTATTTAAGTGCTGTCAGGCCTACGCAACCTGAGGAGTCTTTTCAAGACCTGGCCGGCCTTTTGCGCCCCGTGCAAATACGAGACAACCAATCAATTGTGTTCTCCGGGTCAAAAAAACCAAGCCAACGGCCACAACGAGTTGCAAAAATGAATTGAGGGGAGGAAAGTGATGAGAAACTAGAAAAAATATTTAAAAAAAAAAAAAATGTTACAGATATGAAACTCTTCACTAGCTGCATAAGGGAACCATCGCAATTCCTTTTGAAGGCAGATATATTTGTATTGCCTGCTCCGAGGCCTTTCGCCCGCTGGATCGGGACTCATCAGGGAGACACGGCTGGTTGTGTCTGCGTCCCGGTGTCAAATAGAGACACACCACAGTCCATAATACTGTGGTGTTCTCACCACCATGGGTGCAAAAAGAATCTAATAGCACCCCAGAGCAGCCAGCGAAGAGTAGTAAATGCAACCAAACGAAAGTGTGGGGAGGAAAAAAAGTTGCTGTAAAACTAATGCCATTATGCAAATAATATAAAATGTAGGGGACAGTCTTTGAGCCTACGCCTGAGGATCCACCCAAAGATGCAAGGGAGATCAAAAGACAAACACACAGACGGACAGAAAACAAATACAAATAACCTCAATTTAATCAAAGCAAATCGGAAATGAAATGAGGTAGGGAACAGTAAACGATAAAACAGTAAACAAGTGGGGTATGTTTTGCTCCCATAAGGAAACCTAACACAGAGTAACTTTTATTCAAGACTGGCACAGCCTTTTAGACTTGAATAAAGTCAGACAAAATACATAGACGAACAATCTAATAGTGGGGGAAAAAACAAGCGCAGGCCAACAACTGAACTGTCTGGCAAAGATTTGGAATTGAGGGAGGGAGATTGAAGATGGAGAAACTAGGAAAATGAAATTATTTAAAAAAAAAAAAAAAGTTTACAGATATGAAAACTCTTCACTAGCTGCATAAGGGAACCATCGCAATTCCTTTTGAAGGCAGATATATTTGTATTGCCTGCTCCGAGGCCTTTCGCCCGCTGGATCGGGACTCATCAGGGAGACACGGCTGGTTGTGTCTGCGCTCCCCGGTTGTCAAATAGAGACACACCACAGTCCATAATACTGTGGTGTTCTCACCACCATGGGTGCAAAAAAGAATCCAATAGCACCCCCAGAGCAGCCAGCGAAGAGTTGTAAATGCAACCAAACGAAAGTGTGGGGAGGAAAAAAAGTTGCTGTAAAACTAATGACATTATGCAAATAATATAAAATGTAGGGACAGTCTTTGAGCCTACGCCTGAGGATCCACCCAAAGATGCAAGGGAGATCAAAAGACAAACACACAGACGGACAGAAACAAATACAAATAACCTCAATTTAATCAAAGCAAAATCGGAAATGAAATGAGGTAGGGAACAGTAAACGATAAACAGTAAACAAGTGGGGTATGTTTTGCTCCCATAAGGAAACCTAACACAGAGTAACTTTTATTCAAGACTGGCACAGCCTTTTAGACTTGAATAAAGTCAGACAAAATACATAGACGAACAATTCAAATAGTGGGGGAAAAAAACAAGCGCGGCCAACAACTGAACTGTCTGGCAAAGATTTGGAATTGAGGGGAGGGGAGATGAAGATGGAGAAAAAACTAGGAAAATGAATTATTTAAAAAAAAAAAAATGTTACAGATATGAAAACTCTTCACTAGTGCATAAGGGACCATCGAAATTTCCCTTTTTTGAAGGCAGATATATTTGTTTGCCTGCTCCGGGGCCCTTTCGCCCGCTGGATCGGGACTCATCAGGGAGACACGGCTGGTTGTGTCTGCGCTCCCGGTGTCAAATGAGACACACCACAGTCCATAATACTGTGGTTTTTCCCACCACCATGGGTGCAAAAAAGAACCCAATAGCACCCCAGAGCAGCCAGCGAAGAGTAGTAAATGCAACCAAACGAAAGTGTGGGGAGGAAAAAAAAGTTGCTGTAAAACTAATGACATTATGCAAATAATATAAAATGTAGGGGACAGTCTTTGACCCTACCCCTGAGGATCCACCCAAAGATGCAAGGGAGATCAAAAGAAAAAACCCCACAGACGGACAGAAACAAAAAAACAAATAACCTCAATTTAATCAAAGCAAAATGGGAAAATGAAATGGGGTGGGGAACAGTAAACGTAAACAGTAAACAAGTGGGGTATGTTTTGCTCCCATAGGAAACCTAACACAGAGTAACTTTTATTCAAGACTGGCACAGCCTTTTAGACTTGAATAAAAGTCAGACAAAATACATAGACGAACAATATAGTGGGGGAAAAAAAAGGGGCAGGCCAAAAACTGAACTGTCTGGCAAAGATTTGGAATTGGGGGAGGGGAGATTGAAGATGGAAAAAACTAGGAAAATGAAATTATTTAAAAAAAAAAAAATGTTTCAGATATGAAACTCTTCACTAGCTGCAAAAGGGAACCATCGCAATTCCTTTTGAAGGCAGATATATTTGTATTCCCTGCTCCGAGGCCTTTCCCCCGCTGGATCGGGACTCATCAGGGAGACACGGCGGTTGTGTCTGCGCTCCGGTGTCAAATAGAGACACACCACAGTCCATAATACTGTGGTTTTCCACCACCATGGGTGCAAAAAGAACCCAATAGCACCCCAGAGCAGCCAGCGAAGAGTAGTAAATGCAACCAAACAAAAAGTGTGGGAGGAAAAAAAGTTGCTGTAAAACTATGACATTATGCAAATAATAAAAGAAAGGGGACAGTCTTTGAGCCTACCCCTGAGGATCCACCAAAGATGCAAGGGAGATCAAAAGACAAACACACAGACGGACAGAAACAAATACAAATAACCTCAATTTAATCAAAGAAAAATCGGAAATAAAAATGAGGTAGGGAACAGTAAACGATAAACAGTAAACAGGGGGGTTTAAGTTTTGCTCCCATAAGGAAACCTAACACAGGGGTAACTTTTATTCAAGACTGGCACACCCTTTTTTTAGACTTGAATAAAGTCAGACAAAATACATAGACGAACAATTAATAGGGGGGGAAAAACAAGCGCAGGCCAACAACTGAACTGTCTGGCAAAGATTTGGAATTGAGGGGAGGGGAGATTGAAGATGGAGAAACTAGGAAAATGAAATTTTTTAAAAAAAAAAAAAAAAAAGTTACAGATATGAAAATTTCTTCACTAGCTGCATAAGGGAACCATCGCAATTCCTTTTAAAGGCCCAGATATATTTGTATTGCCTGCTCCGAGGCCTTTCGCCCGCGGATCGGGACCATCAGGGAGACACGGCTGGTTGTGTCTGCGCTCCCGGTGTCATTAAAAGAGACCCCACCACAGTCCATAATACTGTGGTGTTCTCACCACCAATGGGTGCAAAAAAGAACCCAATAGCACCCCAGAGCAGCCAGCGAAGAGTAGTAAATGCAACCAAACGAAGTGTGGGGAGGAAAAAAAAGTTGCCTGTAAAACTAATGCCATTATGCAAAAAATATTAAAATGTAGGGGACAGTCTTGAGCCTACGCCTGAGGATCCACCCAAAGATGCAAGGGAGATCAAAAGACAAACACACAGACGGACAGAAACAAATAAAAATAACCCCCAAATTTAATCAAAGCAAAATGGGAAAGAATGAGGTAGGGAACGTAAACGATAAACAGTAAACAGTGGGGTATGTTTTGCTCCCAAAAGGAAAAACCTAACACAGAGTAACTTTATTAAGTGGCACAGCCTTTTAGACTTGAATAAAGTCAGACAAAATACATAGACGAAACAATCAAATAGGGGGGGAAAAAACAAGGCGGCCAAAAAATGAACTGGGGAAATTTTTGGAATTGGGGGGGGGGAATTTGAAGTGGAAACTAGGAAAATGAAATTTTTTAAAAAAAAAAAAAAAATTTTACAGATATGAAAAACTCTTCAAGCTCATGGGGAACCATCGAAATTTCCTTTTGAAGGCGATATATTTGTATTGCCTGCCCGGGGCCTTTTTTCGCCCGCTGGTCGGGACTCATCAGGGAACACGCTGGTTGTGTCTGCGCCCCCGGTGTCAAATAGAGACCCCCCACGCCCATAATACTGTTGTTCCCCACCTGGGTGCAAAAAAAAGAACCAAATAGCACCCCCAGAGCAGCCAGCGAAGAGTGAAAATGAAACCCAAAACAAAAGTGGGGGGGGAAAAAAAGTTGCTGTAAAACTAATAAATTTTCAAAAAATTAAAATGTAGGGGACAGTCTTTGAGCCTACCCCTGGGTCCACCCAAAGTGAAAGGGGAGATAAAAAGACAAAACACAGACGGACAAAAACAAATAAAAAAACCCTAAATTTTAAATCAAAGCAAAATCGGAAATGAAATGAGGTGGGAACGAAACCGATAAAAAAAAGGGGGGTTTTTTTTTTGCCCCCATAAGGAAACCAAACACAGAGTAACTTTTATTAAAGACTGGCACCCCTTTTTTGCTTGAATAAGAAAACCCAAATACATAACGAACAATTAATGTGGGGGAAAAAAAAAGCGCGGGCCAACAACTAAAACGTCGGGAAAAAGATTTGGAATTGAGGGGAGGGGAGATTAAAGATGGAAAATAGGAAAAAAAAATTTTTAAAAAAAAAAAAAGTTACAGATATAAAAAAACCTTCACTAGCTGCATAAGGGAACCATGCAATTCCTTTTGAAGGAGATTTTTGTATTGCCTGCCCCGGGCCTTTCGCCCGCGGGTCGGGATCTCGGGAGAACGGCTGGTTGTGTCTGCGCTCCCGGTTTCAAATAGAGACACACCACAGTCCAAAATACGTGGTGTTCTCACCCCCATGGGTGCAAAAAAGAACCCAATAGCACCCCCAGAGCACCCAGCAAAGGGTATAAATGCAACCAAACGAAAGTGTGGGGGGGAAAAAAAGTTGCTGTAAAACTAATGCATTAGAAAAAATATAAAATTTTGGGGGACAGTCTTTGACCCTACCCTAGGATCCACCCAAAGATGAAAGGGAGATCAAAGACAAACACACAGACGGAAGAAACAAATACAAAAAACCCTAAATTTAATAAAGCAAAATGGAAATAAAATGAGGTAGGGAACAGAAAAACGATAAACAGAAACAAGTGGGGTATTTTTTTGCCCCCAAAAGGAAAAAACCTAACACAGAGTACTTTACAAAAATGCACACCCTTTTAGATTTTAAAAAAGTCAGACAAATACATAAGAAAAATTTAAATAGGGGGGGAAAAAACAAGGCAGGCCAACAACTGACGTCGGAAAAATTTTTTGGAATTGAGGGGGGGAGATTGAAGATGGAAAACAGGAAAATAAAAAATTTTTAAAAAAAAAAAAAAAAAATGTTAAGATAGAAAACCTTCACTAGCTGCAAAAGGGGAAAACCATCGCATTCCTTTTAAAGGGAAATTTTTTGTATGGCCTGCTCGGGGCCTTTCCCCGCTGGATGGGGGCTCAGGGGAACACGGCTGGTTGTGTCTGCGTTTCCCCGGTGTCAATAGAAAACACACAGTCCAAAATACTGTGGTGTTTCCACCATGGGTGCAAAAAAAAACCAATAGCCCCCCCCAGAGCAGCCAGGAAGAGTAGAAAATGCAACCAAACGAAAGTGTGGGGGGGAAAAAAAGTTCTGAAAAACAAATGAATTATGAATAATATAAAATGGGGGACAGTTTTTGACCCACCCTGAGGATCCCCCCAAAGATGCAAGGGGATCAAAAGACAAACACAAAACCAGAAC
>JAFLJL010007024.1:0-10501 GCA_018398815.1 Conus ventricosus | reverse complement strand
CCAGAAGCATCGCTCACCGCCAAGTCACTGACACCCGAAAGTCATCCGTCCCCCAAATCCACCGTAGGAACGTGTCCCAATCGAAGGTCTGTTTGTAGAGGCAGGGTCACTGAGCATCTTTGGCTCGAAATAAATACAAGATTCAATACCCAAACCAACCAGAGAAATGGTGAGTCAGTGGATATCAGTCACTGATATTACAAGCACAACAGCTACAAAGGAACGAAGAAAGAAAAGAGATGCCAGAAAAAGGAACAGCGCTCAATACAGAAGAACGCAGACAAAGCATTCCATTCCCTTGAATCATTCTGACAGAATCAAAAACCTGGAGTCCATGAACATTGAAGTGATCCTAGATCCAACGGAGACATCGTTCCCTCAGTTTGCTGCACGCCATGCCATTGCTTGCCCTTGCCGCCGTGCCACTTTGCCGCGCCCCACTTTGCCTTGTGCCACTGCCCCCCTCCCACTTCCCTCCCTCCCCCCCCCCTCCCTCCCCACTCCAGCCCCCCCCCCCCCACCCCCCCCCCCCCCCCCCCCCCCCCCCCCCCCCCCCCCCCCCCCCCCCCCCCCCCCCCCTTCCCTTTTTCTCTCACTCTGAAACAACGTCAGTGAACATGCATTTCGTTTATTTCATCTTTAGGATACATCATTACATGTACATCTCTCTCTCTCTCTCTCTCTCTCTCTCTCTCTCTCTCTCTCTCTCTCTCTCTTCTCTCTCTCGTCTCTCTGTAGGTATTAGGATAAAACGTCCATGTACATCTCTCTCTTTCTCTCTCTCTCTCTCTCTCTCTCTCTCTCTCTCTCTCTCTCTCTCTCTCTCTCTCTCTCGTCTCTCTGTAGGTATTAGGATAAAACGTCCATGTACATATCTCTCTCTCTCTCTCTCTCTCTCTCTCTCTCTCTCTCTCTTCTCTCTCTCTCTCTCTCTCTGCGGCAGTCCAAGATCATTTCTTAGAAGAACCGGCAGCCATGTGTCGGCGCATTCCAGCAAGATATTCGTCAAGGTTTCTGGCGCCAGTGGCCAGCTCGTTTTCAAGCTGCCTGATCGCCTCCCTTCTTTCTCTGTATCTCCGACGAGGAGGAGCAGGATGTTGTCCTAGGACAGCATTTGCTGTTGTGACCTGTGTCAATTCTTGTTCGTCTTTCAAACATTTAATTAACTCAAACACATTAGGATGGGCTTTGCCGATGGCAGCGTTCATCTTGTGATGCCATGATTCGAGCTTGTTATTTGTGCAAGTTTCACTCCCATGGACATTCCACATTCGCGCGGGAAGCTGCCCGTCCAACCAGGTTCTCTGAAAATAATTCAGTAGTTCTGGAACTGCTGCTGCTCCGTTCATGTTGGAAAAGGTGTGGAACATACGGCGAACATGAGCAACTGGGACGTGGGCCAATGCCATCAGACTCCTGATGACGCGACGAACTTCTGGAGTTTCCCTGTAGTCCTGGGTCAGTCCCAGGTGCTGCACCTGACGCCAGATGGCTTGTGCAAAATGGAAATTGCATCCCTTCATTGCACTGCCTGGGAACTACAAACGCAAACACGCTATCATAGCCTGTTCGAAGTCGGTCATTATAACTGCTGGATTCCATTGTAGGTTAAGTCTTGCCATGCTTCCTTTCAGAATTTCAAACATTCGGTAATACGTATTCCTGGTTTTGTCTGGTAACAAGGCATATACAAGAGGGATGAAGAAGCCCAGAAACAAGACATGGAATTTTAAAAGTGCCGTCAATAAAAATGGTGTCCGAGCCAGCTAGGCGCTCCAGGTTTTCAGTGGTGCTGAATATGACCATCTCCTCATCTTGGTGCACAACAAAGTCATCTCCCCGTTTGGTTCTGGACCACTCCCTTCAAGGTGGACATCAGCTCGAGTCTGTGGCAGAGCTGGCAGGATTCTCCTTCGGGCCCGATTCATCTGCGACTTGCATGATGAAAGGGCCGGAACCAGGAAGTCGTCGTCATCTCGTTGAGGGGCTGCATCAGAAGTAACGTAGCCCTGTAGACCTGGCCCAGACTTCAGTGGGATTTTCGGCAGCAAGTTTGCATAGATCTGACTTCAGCTTCGCTTTTGCGACTTGTTCGATGTCTGGGGCATGATTATGGTTGTCCGAGTTGTGAACTATGCGTAGCTCTCCCTCTTCCCCTACACACACAACGTACATAAGGAATTACCGGATGTAGATATAAACGTGACAGTGCATGAAATCATCCGGTATAAGTCAAAAAGTTTAACTTATTGAAAAGTACACAGTGAGATTCAGTAAGGAACAAGGGGTCTCTTCACAAATTTTCATCAAAATTGGCTGAAAATTAAAAATTAACGGTTTTTAATGGTCTAAAGTTAAGGGTTTTTTCTCCTAGTCTTCTTGAAAATACTATGATCCGTTGAGAACCAGTTTACATGTAACCACACACAACACACACACACACACACACACACACACACACACACACACACACAGACAGACACACACACACACACACACACACACACACACACACACACACACACACACACACACACACACACACACATGTGCCGGTGTTTTTGATCAAGGTAATTGTGTGTGTTGAATAATTATGTGTCTGCTGTTCTTTAGAGTAACAGTATTTGGGACCAAATCATAAAATTGATTTTTACCTTCCGTGTGGACTCTGCCGGGGCAAGTCCTCTGAGTGCAGCGCCAGTACTGCACCCCATCACGACGGCGTTTGTCTCGGGAAAATGAAAACCCACCCGTCAACAGGTTAAACCCGCGACCTTTTCTTATTACAGTGGGCACTGGATCCGCCATTGCACAACACAACACTTCTCAACCAAAACACTTGTAAACAAAATAGTTCACTATTAAAAATAGTGAACGAAAAGCTCAAGACTGTTCACGACACAATGCACTAAGCAACGCGGGAAGCGGTCGACAAACTGGCACGGGTGAGACTTTCGTAGCACGCTTGCAGGCGGCAATCTGGTACGCGGCAATCTGGCACGCATAAAAGTCGGCACGGTGGCACGGCGGCAAACTGGTCGGCGGCAAACTGGACCGTATCCCAACGGAGACATGCCAGTTTATCAAAAAGATAGTCCTGGTAACTGTCAATTGAGGCTATTGGCCATCTGTTTCCATGTGTGGGTAAAGAACTGCGGAAGCTCCCCAAAAGGGGGACGTTTAAACCTATCCGAAAAAATGGACAATACCCCCATTCATTGAGGGAAAAAGATCATGATTTGTTGGACATGAGCAAGTCGGTACGTACGGGGCCCCACCTGACTTTTCCGCGCCTCCCCCGTCTACCATGTTCAAATGGTGGTATCGGGAAAAATGGCCTGATTATTTCTCTCATCACCCCAGACCAAGGCCCTACCCCCTGGTATTTTCCTTGACCCGGGGTTATTGCCTAAACTTTAACCCCAGTTTTGGTGTTCCAAGGGAAGTGCGACTTTCATGATTTTGCGTGTATTGGTATGAAAACGAAACGGCACTGCGCTCCTAAGTCAATCCCAAAAGTCCCTGGTAACAACGAAACGGCACTGGACCCCGCAGCCAATGAAATGTCCCTGACAACGAAAACGGCACTGCGCCCCTCCTATAGTCAATGCCTTGTCCCTGACAACAACAAAAACGGCACTGCGACCCCTAAGTCTCCCAAAAGCCCCTGGTAACAACGAAAGGCACTGCGATCTGCAGCCAATGCAAATGTCCCTGACACGAAAAACAACGGCACTGCGACTCCTCAGTAAATGACGATGCCCCTGACAAAAAAACAACGGGCTTCCGCTCCTCGTCCCTTTCGTTTGTCAGGGTTTTTGCCTCAAGAAATCCAGGCTTTTTAACCCACCAGTAGTCAAAAGGCCCAAGTTCCCGTACACGCGTAAATTGAACACTTTTTTTAGGCTGAAGTCTCCAGAATCCCTTTCCCCAGACGCAATTGACTTCTCTTTTCCCTAAACGTTCCAAATCTGTCAGTATTAAAAGACTGATCGGAGAGGCAGGGCGAGCAAGCGGTCTTGCCTTGGAAATCAGGGGATTGTAAAAAAATAGATGTGGTAAAAACTTGGCTCTGTTTGGGAAAGCGATTTCAAAAACTTTTTATATCACGGCATTTGGACAAATCAGGGGTACTGATCAGTTCTGAAATCGTTTTCTCACACCCACAGCAAAAGGGGTTTTACGAAAGTGCACTCACAGTTTCTTTTCAATTGTCTTTTTTAAAAGACTGTTTTTTTATGTATAATGTAAGCAAATAAAAGATTTGCGTTCCGACAAGTTTCTTTAAGATGGGGGGTGGAAAAGAAAAGGGCCCTTTTTTAATGTGTAATATGGTACGATGTGCTTTTAAAATGTTATTTTGGTCGATGTGCGATGATGTTTTTTTTTTAAGTTTCGCTTTACGGTTTGTACTCTTTTTTTTTGTTTTTGTAATTTGCACAGTTACCCCAGCTGAATTTGACACTCGGTATTGTTCATGTGACAGGTTTAATTTTGTTGTTTGCTTTTGAAAATCTGTGTGGCCAAAAATTGTGTGCTCAAAAATTGAAAAGTGTTACATTTAAAAAGTGATTCTTGGCAGTTCCGGTTCCCTTTTTAAAATGGAATTTTGAATGAGTAAAAATGTATACGTGCTTCTTTTTAAAGGACTTTTAAATGTTTTTCGAACTTGCCACAACCTCTGTTTAATGGTATATACACATGTGAAGACATCAGCAAAACAAAAATCAAAAATTCACACTCAAGGTGACTACTCTGTTTGTGGGTAAATGGGAACCCGACCTAAAAAAAAAAAAACCAGAACGTACATTGCAGATTGCTGTATATGGTGTTCTTTTAGAACACTTTGTTTTCGATTTGTTGATAACAAGTTTTTTTTTTTTAAAAAAATTTGCATTTTTTTTACTTTGGGGTTTGTTCAGTGACAACGGTTTGATTTTTTTAGAAATGTGTGTGCAATGGGAGTGTTTCGGTCTTTTTAAAATTTTTCATGTCATTCGTTATTATATTACTTAATTTTGTCGATTTTTGTTTATTCCTTTTTAAAAAAAAGTTATTACGGCTGTAATTTGGTGGGTGGTAAAAAAAGAAAAAGCTTTTTTTTTTTTTTTGTTTTCCTTTGGATTGGGGGTTTGGGGAAAAAAAGGGTTTTTTGGTTTTGGGGGGTTTTTTGTTTTTTTGGGGTTTTGGGGGGTTCGGGTTTAAATGAAAAACAGTAAAAGCTTTTACAATTTAAAAAATTTATTTTATTAAAAATTGCAAAAAGTGGATTTGCTGAAATAAAAAGCGAAAATTTAAATGTAAATATTTTTTTTGGAGGAAAAAAAAGTCGTGTACTTTTTAAACTTTAAATTTTGATTTTTTTTTTCCCCGTTTAATTTACTTTTTTAAAATGATTAGATGTTTAAATACGCCCTTTTTGTTTTTCCTGTTGATTTTGGAAAAAATTTTAAAAACGGGAAAACTGAGAAAAGAAGTTTCCATTGTTTTTTTTAATTTTCCAAGATTTTTTTTTTTTTTGTTTAGTTTTTGAATGTAAAGTTTTTTTTTGTTAACCCAGTATTATTTCTGTCTTTAAATCTTATCCTAAAACGTTAATTTTTTTGTTCCCCCGCAAATAACCCCCTTTCGAGCGCCGATTTACACTAGAAACATTCAATTTTAGTTAAAAGCCACAAAAGGCCCCCATTTTTGTATCCCAGTTTATTAAATCTGTTTTGTGGTACTCACTCAACAGGAAAAGTTGGAGTGGAACTGAGGAAGCCCCGTCAAAGACAAAGGCCACGCCCCAATACTCTGGCAAAAAATAGTAATTTTTTTACCCCCCCCCCGATAATATAAAACACCTAACTTTTTTTTACTCTACGCTTGCCAGCGACAAACACTGCACAACCCAAAAAATAGGTTAAACACGAGTTTTGATTTTTGTTTGTTTGTTTGTTTGTTTGTTTGTTTTTTTTTTTGGGGGGGGGGGGGGGGGGGGGGGGGACGTGAAGTCGTTGAAAAATAAAAAGTCAGCATCGCCTTAACCCTATTTAAATACCTCCAATTTTTAGAAAAAGTAGGGTTTTTGTGAAAAGAGTGAAAATATTGTCCCGAATTTTAAAAAAGTTTTTTAAAAGTTATTTAAAGAATTGTGAAATTATATCCCATTATCGAAGGAGGCCTTATTTTACACAAATTCTCCAAACCCCTTTACAATCGGCCAAGTAGCTTTTTAAAGAAGAAAAAAACAGTTATTTTACGGTTATTTGTTAAATAAATTAACAATAAGTAAATAACTGAAAAAATTTGTCATCGTCCCCGACCCACAGCAAACATGTGTCTACATTTCAGAGAAAGATCATCACAGTTGTTTGGCTGTAGGTGTGGAAATTTTTTTTACACACACACCAAAACACACACCACACCCACACACACACAAACCGATAGAACCCCACGCGCGCATGCGCAAGCACCCCACACCCCGAGCACGCACGCATGCACACAGAAAATTTTTTCCCGTAGATTGTAAAGTACGGTTTATAATGGGATTCAACAACAAAAAAAACAACAACAATCCAATTAGTTTTAAACCGTGTCACGACTGACTTCAGATCTGAAGGTTTTTTTTTTCTTTCGAGGGGCGACAAAGTGTGCAGCAATGTCACATATGAAAAGTGACGACAAAGTTTTGCAAGGGCGAACAAAGTGTGCAAACTTGTCGATATTTGTCATGGCTGGGACGGACAAACTGTGCAGCACACTTTGTCGTCGGCGAAAAAGAAATGCAGACAGTTTGTCGCCAAACGACAAAGTGTGCAGGGGCGACAAAGTATGCCGTAACACGGCACAGTCAACCTTCCAGCCGTATGGGTGACGACGGGTTGGCCTGTGTGCCGGGGGGACGACTCCTGGAGATGTGGGGGGGATGGGCGATGGAGCGCTGTCGGGACGCAAACTACCGTGGCTGGGATACCTTGTTCTGAGGTCTGGCAGACATGGGGCCCACACCTTATGGGGGATGGGCGGAAACATTGCCCTCTCGGCTGCAGTGTGCGTGCGCCCGCCGAATACTTTGGGGCTCGTGCAGCGCTCCAGCGAGTTCGTCTTGCTCCCTCTTTTAAAGGGGGGCCTCACGCGGCAAAAGGTCCATCGCCCCCCCGAGCACGAAGAAGACTTGCTCCCGGAGACAACCTTTAGACGGGAAAGGAGGCGAAACACACAGACGCCCATCGTCGCCGACCAACAATCGAAGTTGAAAAGAATGTTAAAGGGGAAACCCAGAGCTCAGAGAGAGAAACAGGGACGCCCCACAGGGAAAACTCGCTCTCAACTCCCAAAAAGGGCGGACAACAGTGCCCCCCAGAAGTGCCGACCTACGTTGCAAAGGCACCGGGTCCTTGGGGGCCTCGGGCCCAATTTGGGAGGGAAAACTCCCCTTTTGAATAAAACTAAAACACGGGACAAAAAAAGGGATGGAGGTCAGATTCACAGACGTGAAAAACCTGGCGGGCCCCCCTGTGCGGCTGCTCGGTTTTGGGAGCGTTTTTAAACCCGGGTTTAAGGGGTTTTGGGGGTTTTTAGTTGTTGTTGTGGTTTTTTTGTTGTTTGTTTCCTTTTTAAAGGTTTGGGTTTGGGAACCCCAAACCCAGGGGTTTTTGCCCCCCACCCCCCCGGCCGGTGCAAAATGTTACGCATCCCCCAGAACTCTTTTTCGTTTCCGGCTAAACCGCAAATAAAGGAAATAAATGGCGCAAAGGTTTGGGGAGTGAAGGAAATTTGTTTTTTCACGGTCGGGGGGACGTTTTTTTTAAAACCGCTTTCTTTGGGTTAAAGAAACCCCCAAAAACTGATTTGGCCCCTTGCTATGCTTTGTCGCGCAACTATGAATTTGGGCCCCGGGGGAGGTGAGGTTTTTTTTAAGACTGACGAGGTGGGGGCATTTTTTTTTTTGGCGATGACGGGGGGTGAGGCGTTTTCGGGCCCCCCTGACGGGGCCCCGGAGGCATTTTTGGCATTTGAGGGACATTTGGGGCTTTTCTGGGGTTTCCCCTTCGGGGCCCTTTATAAAAAAAAAGTCTTTTAAAAGCAACCTGCCAAAGAGTAAAAGAAAAATACACACAGGGGGGAAACCATCAAACACTTTGGGGATCATCATGGACTTTAAAGATTGGGGGGGGTTTGGGAAAGTGGAGAGGCTTTTTCCGGGGTTTTAATGCGAAGAAAAACCCCTTTCGAGGGAACCCTTTACCCTCGGGGTTTCCCCAGCTGTGCCTTTTCAAGGAAGCCGGGGGCCCAAATTTTCCCCTCATGGAGGCCCTGTAGGGGGGTCATAAAGTACTTTTCCCTTTGTCCCTTTTGGGCCCAATGTTCCCATGGGGGCCCTGTAGGGGGGGGTCATGAAGAAATGTGCCTTTTTTCCCTTTTGGCCATGTTCCGCATGGGGGGCTGGTGGGGGGGTCATAAAAGTACTGTCCCCTTTTGACGTCAGCTTCGTCCAGTTCGAGCAACCGCAAGCGGGTTGAAAAGCAGTGCTTGTCCTCATAAAAAACCCAACCTGGGCCCCGCCCCCTGGAACTGCGGGGTTTAAGAGTGTGCCAGCCCCGGACAAGGGGGGGGCCAACAGTTTTGTTCCAACAATTTTAAGTGGAGGTTTAAAAAAAAAAAAAAAGCCCAAAAAAAAAAACCCAAAAAAAACCCAAAAAAAAAACCCAAAAGGAACAAAAAAAAAACACAAAAAACGAAGAAAGAAAAAAAAAAAAAAGGGAAAAAAGGAAAAGGGAAAAGTTTAAAAAAAAAGGGGAAAGAAAGGTCCTTAAAAAAGCCAGGGGAGCTTCTGGGGCAGTTATTTTTTTCAAAACCGACTAGGCTTAAAGCCGCGAATCGGAATTCTGGGATCTAACTGTACTTTTAAAAAAAACCATAAAGGGGTCGTTGGGAAAAAAAGGTCAGTTCATAGAAAAGTAGCACAAAAAAAGGGGGGTTGGGGGGGGGGGGGGGGTTTAGAAGGGGGGGGGGGGGGGGGGGCCAAAGAGAGAAAAGGAGAAAAGGGGGGAAAAAAAACGAAGAGGGGGGGGAGAGGAAAAAAAAATCAACTTTCTCTCTACCCCGTTTTTTCCCCTTTTCCCTCACACGTTTTTTTTTGTTTACGTTTTTGTCTTCAATATTTTTGTGTTTTTGGGACAGGAGGGCTTTCTTCCCCCCGCCCCTGCATGTTTTAAAAAAAAAAAAAGCTACACACCAAAATGAAGTCGGTCAGGGGTTTCAAAAGCAAAGAAAAAGGTTTTTGTGTAAAAGGGCCCGGCCACGGGGAAAGGAAGCGGACCCACTGTGGGGGGGGGGAAACCCCCCCCCCCCCCCCGGTGAGTTTAGTGTAGGGGAAGTCCCCAGCCCACCCCCTGGGGAAAAGAGATTTCGGCACTACAAAAGCCGGGCCCCTCCCGACGCCCGGGTTTTTCCCCCGCCCAAACACGGCCCTGTCTTTTGGGGGAAAAACCCGGGGTCTGCCGTTCCAAAAACAAAAAAACCGGGAATTTCATTTGGGGTGTTTCCTTTTTTATTTTGATGGTTTGTATAAAAAATTGGAATGGGGTAACAGTTTTCCTTGAAAAAAAAAAAATCCCGGGAAGGAAAAAAACCTTCATTTGGGCCCAAAAATTATTGATAAAAAGGGCCCAAATTTTGTAAACCCCAAAACTGTGCGACGAGACTTGACAGAAGACGAGAGGTTTATTTGTTTAAAAATCGTGTCCGATTGCCCCTTAAGTTTTTAATTTTTTAAATTCGGTTTTAAAATTTACCCCCCCGGTTTTTTTTTTTTTTTAAAAAAAAAAAGTTTGAGTCATCTTTTAAATCTTATTTTTTGGGAGGGTTTCAAATTTTTTTTTTTTGGTTTTTTGGTTTTTTGTTTGGTGTTTTTCCCTTTTCCCAAAGCTAGCCCATCAAACAGGAGTATGGAAAAAAAAATTTGGTAGCCCAAATGTAATCATTTTGTTTAGTTTTTTGTTTCTTTTTCTTTAAATTTGGGCTGCTGTAGTTAGAAATAATTTTAATGTTTGGATTCTTTATTATTTTATTGTTTTGAAAGGGAAAACAAAAAAAAATTTACAAGGAAGGACGAAAACAACAAATAGTAAGCTTTTTTAAAAGAAAAGGAATAGTAGTTTAAATAGCAAAGAATGGGTATTACCCAAAAAAATTTTTGCCTATATAGAAAAGTAGTAAAATAGCAAAGAAAATATCAGTGGTTTGAAGGAAACCATTTTTTGGGAAAATGGAGATAAAGTAAAATAACACCAAACATAATTTGGTTGCTATGTCCCCCCCCCCATTCCCCCGCCTAAAAAACCCCCCCAAACCCCACCTCCCGGCGGGGCCCCTTTACCCCCACCACCCCCCCAATCAAAACTTCTCCCTCTCTTTTACCCCATCTGCCTGTCCCGGGCCCCCCCGCGCCCCCCACTCCCTTTTGTGTTTTGTATGTGTGTGGTGTTTTGTGGGGTGGGGTGTGTGTGTGTGT